>PVKM010008819.1:0-38152 GCA_004027735.1 Carollia perspicillata
GTTGCTTTGAACCCAGGAGCATTTCTAACATGATGGTTCTCAGCCTTCCTTAGCCTCCTCCTATTCTTCTTTGGTTGGCCAGGCTAAAGAACTCAAGTACCTTTGGCAAGAACTGTATTTACTCGCACAGACGCCAATGGAAACAAAAACCACATAAAACAAATGAGAAACAAGACTGAAAGGCTATGGCAAATAGCCTTAACCTCCTATGATACTGGATGACTTTCATTGCTTCTCTTGGTGATGAAATTACTAATAGATTTTCTTTTCGGGCCTTAGAATTCAGTACTTGTTAGAAAATCAGCTGAAGTGATTGAAAAAGGGAACAATACTGCAATAAAAACGAGCAGCTGGAAGAGTTTGAAACAGAAAAGTCCATGTGGCCATCGTGGCCAAACAAGCATCCCCTCAACCCAGGCCGATGGCCGAGGTCAGGGCGGCACAAAGTCTGGTGGGTTCTAGCGGAGGGCAGGGGACTGTCCTCTGCCTGCTGACGAGTCCGCTCTTCATGCGCGCCCTGAAATGCCGTCCGGAGGATGGAATTCGGGTTTTGGTGCCACCACTCTATGATGTTCATTCTCTTTGTTTCTTTGTGATTTGTTCCCATGTTACTATTAGTAAGGAGAATTAAAAACATAAATGTAATTGATTGAGTCGATATGCTGTATCAGAGCAAAATTCACCCTTTATTTGATTATAGTTTGTAACATTATAGTTAATAATATGCTCAAGGGAAAGGGAAGTTGTTTCCAGACTACTCTGATATGTTAGTTTTACTTTGGAAATTCATAACTGCTATTCATTTTTTGGCTTTTTGTCCTGTCATTGTTTTTCTTTTGCTAATTATGGTCTCTTTTCAGTCTTTTCAAGTCTCTTTCTCAGTAAACTCATTAGTGCAGCTCACAATATAAATCATTTTATATGTGTGTCATATTCCCTAAATATGTAAATGTGGATGTCAGCCTTAAAGTCTGCCTGAAACTAGGTGAGTGAAGTCAGGGATATACATCCATATCTAACATATAGATTTATAGGCTTAATTGTGAAGGATTTCCTATGTTTTCAGCCAGGCAAGCTTGGATTTATTTGTATTACCTCTGTCCATAACTAGTTATGATTTTAGGCAGTGGGAGGTTGGATGTTCTTTCCCCCCAAATTCTTTATCAGGTAAAGGAAGAAGTTGGAAGTACTTAAGGGTAGAATACCTTGCAGGGTTTTGGAACGTTTGGTTACAGGAGCAGCCACTGCTTTGTGCACAGGGTTCCTTTCTTTAGAAACACGCATCATTACTGTCTTTATTACCCATCCAGGGAGTGTCGTCATGGGAAAAGCAGTCACCGTGTGGCACTGTTGTATTATGGTGTTGACTCGGGTCATTTCCTTCACACTGAACTTCTAATGTAGACAGGTATGTCTGGCTGAGTCTTTTCTAGTGAGCTAATTCGTTTCTCCGTGTTCTTCCACAAACATAACCTGAGAACCTCTGTTTACTGCCCAAACCTTATTTGGTAAATCATCATCAAACAAAACATTCTGGACCTGTTGGAGATTTTCAAGTCAATATTGTAGCGAGGACAGGAAATCATGGTTCCAGCATCTGTTTTGAGTCTAGTTATCCTGTTACACGTGTGATTTGGCCTATTGTAAGAGTTGGTTCTTGGTTACCTGTTTTGTATATAAGTTACTGCATTTTGGTATAAAGGCACAAGCATAAGCATCTCAGGTTTTTCTTTCAGAGTTCCTTTGCCCTTTCTTCCCAATACACTCATTTTTTTCTCTTTGTCATAAAACCCTTTTTCAGGTGTGCTGATCTAGGCTGGGAAAACTACTCTTTGTTCACAACTCAGGAAGAGAAGTGTGAGGGCAAACCATCCTTTGTGAGAGAGACTGTGGTCCTGGGTGTGTGGGAAGAGATGGGAGCCAGCAGACACATGGCAGGTTAGCATCCGTGAGACAAGAAACAAGGATAAAAGTTCACAGGCAGGAGGTGTGTGCCGAATAGGGGTGGGGCGACAAGGATATTCTGCATCTGGTGTTTCCTATCTTCTCAGGGAGATTGGGAGGGAAGAGAGGAGACAGCAGAGTCTTCAAGAATATTGAGATTTTGGAGAAGCCATTGGGGATTGGATGACACCGAGTGGAAAAGGAAGGCAGAGAAGGATCTCAGATCAAAATGGCATGCTCTGCATGTACACCTGGGGAGAGAGAGCCTCTGCTGCTGTGTTCCCTCCCCATGCATCGTGGAATGTTGGTAGTGATGAGCTCTGGGCTTGCTGTTTGCTGACGAGAACACTGCAGCTGAGACACTTGCCGTGTGGAGTTATGAACCATGTAAGTAAATCCATCAGTGGCCACCAGCGCTGGCGCGCAGAGAGCCGCCGTGCATCCTTCTCTGAGTGCCAGCTCTCATTCCAGGCACTGGATGATGGACTGAGAAAAAGAAAAAGGAAACCTGTTTTTGAAGATTCAGCTTTCTTTTCATTACCTGGGGTAGGGGGTGTTGTTCAGTAGTGAGACATTTTTGAGGTTTAGAAAAATACTAGGAACATTTGGTGAAAGAGATAGGTTTTGTGATAATTGTTACTTGTGGATCCTTGCCGGAAACATATTTGTAGGAGGTTGTGAGAGGGAAGGATTATATAAATACTAAATCTGTTGAATGAATGTTAATGTGATTGATAGTAAGTTTTTTGTCTCGATGTGATTATTCTGGGTCATTAATGAGCATAACCAGAAGTCTGTGACAATTATGTCATTTTACTAGTGGGCAGGCTTTTTCTGATCTTCATTGGGAACCCATTCATTTAATGACCAGATGTTCCTTCCAGTTACTATTTAAAAAAATTAAGGACATGTCGTGTTTAAGTTGCTGTTTGCGTTCAATGGCGGTTTTGAATGACGGAGTACACTATTTTTAGTGTGAGCCCTGGTAATTGAAGATTTGCTATACCTACTGCCATCTTCCCGAGTCAGGCTTGTTACATGGGCAGTGGAAATATACAGTTTTCCCAAGACCAACTGACCATTGTTTGTAAGCATTTGTTACTGATATCCTAACATGTAATTTTTTGTGAGGGTTGTCATGGTTTTCATGATGTGGCAAACACTTCTGCATGTTGGTATTGGATATTTTACTGTTGTTCAGCCTGTTTGTTATCAATGAAACAGAACAGAAGAGGTGATATTGGAGAAGACACTAAAGGTTTCCTGAGAGGCGGCCGTGAATTTGATGTTACTTAGCAGAGATGCTTTTGAACAATACTGCTAAAAAATAGATCTAATGAGATTTGGGGTGTTTTTAAAAAGTAGTCGGCCTGAGTGCACTGCTCCTTCAGGGAGCTTTGGTAATGCCCGCAAGAATGTGTTGGGAGAGGGATCAGATTCCAGGCTACCCTTCCGCTGCTTTCAATAGTTGACATAACACACACCTGTGTGTTCTCTTCTCTGACCTCAGATTGTTTGGAAACGCTTCTGACATCTGGAGGTGTGAAAAAGAGCAGATTTTGATTTGTTCTCTGACAAGTAGGAGAAGTTCTAATGGTGCTTGCCGTAAGGGCCATGATTTATCACGTATCCTTCTAATTGACTGTGATAAAACCTCCAGCATTCCATGGTAGATTCGTGTTTTTCTCAAAACATTTGAACATGCTAGAGATAGAAATATGTAAGTATATTGGCATGTAAAAAAAGCATGCATGTTGTGTTTCTTTTTCTTGGGAGGAATTGTTAAGAAATTCTCTCTCAAAATAGTTGAATTGTGAGTAGGGATAGCACTGATAAAGAAAACTGCCTAATTCAACCTCACCTTTTCATAGTGAGAGGCAAAGCTTTCCTTGATAACATCAATGTGACCATAAACGTTGTCACTTAAGAGAAAATATCTATCAAGTATTGATAGATTTCCTCTAAACTTGAACTATTCTGCAATAACTTTGGTAACTGGATTAGTGGCCTCTTAAAATATAGGTTATGATATATATTGTAAGTATTATATTTATACTTATATAAAATGTATAATGTTTCTGTATTTCAACATCCTTGGGATTCTAAACTGATTTTTATTAAATTCACAGATTTTTCTTTTCAAAATTAAGCTTCACTTGGTTTGGCACCAGCAGCTTATTCCTTGCAATCTACTTAATTGAGTAGCTTCTGCTGTTTATCCTAAAATGCAGATAAATGGCTTTCAGCACAGTGTTTATAGTTTAATAGTTACTAAAGTGAGTCAACATTATCTACGAGTGTGTACATGTCATTATTAATGATCTTTCTGCTTATCCTTTCTTGCTAGTCAGGAGATACTGAACTCCACAAAAGCAGGAGCCTGGCACAGTTGAGGGTGGGTGGGCTGTTTGGGATGGCGCCTGTTTGCAGCGCTTTTTTCCCCTTGTTGGTATGAAATGGGAGGAGAAATGTGTGCTCTCCCACAATCTTAGCTGGCACAAAAGCTGTCACAAAGTGCTGGGCTATTCTAAGGACTGGGCTAAAAAAAATTTAGGAAGCAGCTATTACCGTTATTTGTTTTATTCCATATTGTCTAATTAATAATTAGCACAAATTTAATACTTTTTTCATTAGGTTATTTGATTTTATGGTGGCAAATGGGAAGCACCAGGAAATTTTCATATTATTACCTAAAATTACTACAGTTCTGATGATGAAAAGACATTTGATTTTTTGGCTGCCAAGAAAGATGGAGAGAAAATAAATAACTTTATTCATTATTCATTTATCATAAATTCTGCTTATTCATTTTGAAAGATCAATTTTCCTCTTTTGTTAGGGAAAACCACACCAAAGCAACTGTGAGACTTTGCTTCTAGGATCAACAGCCCTGATGACCATAAAAGTTAAAACTGACACATTTTACCAATCTCTAATTCAGAAAACAGTAAGAGTCCTGGCTTCCTATACCAAACAGGTTTCTAGATGCTTAGGTAGAGAACGGGGCATTCTTAGGTAAACAAAGACAATGGTTTCCTAATAGCTGAAGTACCAACTATTACATTTTGGTAAAATATTTTGTTTGATCTAGGTTTTTTGTAAATGTGGAAAGCTTCCGAACTGAAAGAGTGGCTACTGAAGATAGCATTGTTTTTGCTTCCACGTTATTACTGTTGTTGTTGTTTGGGAGCATTTTAGTCATTTTAAATAGAACATGAGTTAAGTATATATTTCTTACCTTCTTAATTTGATACTGAAATTGAAGATCATATACTCAATTTATCAAAATATTTCAGGGTGGGGGTGGACTGGGATGGGAGTAAAAGACAGAAAACTGTACTTGAACAACAATTAAAATTAAAAAATATATATATATATACATTTATATATATAAAAATACATATATATATATATATATTTCAGGGTAAAAAATATAACACACCCAGATACATCTGCCTTGTGTTGGTATGGCTCAAAATATAGAAACATCTGAAGAAATTATGAGAGTTAATTATTTTTCATGTGGCATCTTAAATTTGGGTTTCCTGTCATTCTCTCTCTCTCTCTCTCTTTCTTTCTTTCTTTCTTTGGTTATTTATTGTGAGATTCCATATTGATAATTATTTAAAAGAGGAACAAGGAAACATTTTGACCTCAGAATATATTGTGGAGGCAGGTACATCATTGGCATAGATGAGGAGCTAGGAGCTGGATGAGGAAAACAAAGAAGGAAGATGTAAAGGTAAGATCAATAAAGCTTTTTAGAGCCTGGGCCACTGACTCCACTAGGCTTTATACAACTTAAAAAGTTAAAAAAATAAGATCACTTTTAGAGAATGTTTTGAAAACTGAAGCCATTTGTTTACCAAAAGAGGGACAGCCTGGGCAGCGTCAGGCCAGAGTGTCCGCACGTGTGCCAGCTCCGATGGAAGATACACGGTCATCATAACAACCCAGTCTCAGTTCAGCCCTCTCCTCAGTGTTTCCACCCGGAAGTCAGCAAGATTGTCCTTTGTCAATCTTATTCCTCTAACTCAAAGAAAAGTGGACGGTGGTTCAGAATCTCAGCACTGTCTTAATGGCCAATGAAGTATAATTTCAGAAAATAATTTTTTTCTCTTAAAATATCAGGAGTCATATTATATGGCTAGTCACATACGTACCCAGGACCCAGTTCAACCATCCCATTTTATTTTTGATGCACGAACCAGATTATGGGCATAGTAGGAGAATATTAATGTAACAACTTGTGGCACACGTTTAAATCTTGGGCCTCTATTATTTGGTCTCAGAGTATTACTTGGAACTTTGAACGCAAAATTGTCTCTGACACTAAGGTCTGCCCATTTGGGAAAGCTCTGAGGCTTTCCAAATTCTGATGACACAGAATGTTTTTAGGGACAGAGGAATTTCTTGTGACTGTTGCTCCTAACATATATCACATGGAATTTTCCTAGTAACACTCTTTATAGACTGGTTGTCTTAGCAGGTAATTAGTACCTAAAGAATGAAAAACATGAAATATGGAGCATTTCATTAATAGGTACATTTAAATTATTTACACTTTGAAATCGGTATATTTTCTTTATTTTGGGTCTTTTTGTGTATATAAATGAACTTTTTTGTTTTTGTTTTTAAACCATCTGCTCTTAGGAAAGGGCGTCTGTGTTTTGGATAAGGTTTTAGATTATTTATTTAAAATGGCATGCTTACCGACCTGGGGGACAGATGGTTTTGTGTTTATGGAGAGTGTGAAAGGAAGCAGAGTGAAAGTTTTGGTGTGAGTCAGTGGTCAGCAGCCTTTTTATGACAAAAGAACCATTAAAAAGGTAACTTCTATTCCACTCTCCCAATTTGATTTTCAAGTTTGTGGGCATAGTGGTCATTTCCTCTTCATCTTTATGAGACCAGAGTGGTGTGTTGAAAGCATTGTATATGACTAGCAGTTCTTAAGTCAGTTTGGACTTGCTAGCAATTTTATGCTGGGTTAAAATAAATATTTTTTGGTGATTTACTGTACATAGTTAATAGGATAGTTGTGTTCAAAATATACACTTTATATAAAAAGCTTTAATGAGTCAAGTCAAATGACATGGTGGGTAATAAAGAGATAAAAATTAATAGTAATCATTTGGTTGTCAGTTTTCATAACATTTTGTTTGAAAGGTTCCAAACTGTAAAAGGGGTTTGACAATTAGTATAAGTAAACCTCTTTAAGGAAAGATTTAAAAATGTTTACATAGCTAACCAATTTGTGAAGTTGTGCTTATTTTCAAAATAAACTTAAGAATTTCATGTTGAAGTACCATTCTGAATGCCAGAGGATAATATCAAAAAATAGATTTCTAGATATTTAAATGTCATATATTTTTCTGCCTTGCATATAATCAGAAGCAGCTTTTTAGCATCTGGAAATGTTACATAATACACCATGGCCAGTGACCTTTTTTTCTTCTTTTCTTTCTTTTTATTTATTTTTTTTGATTCTAAGGTTTCCTTTCCCTTTTACCTTTCCACTGTCATATGCCATGTTGTATCCTGAACATAGCTCAGTGCCTGACCGGAATAATCTCTCCTGCCAGCTTATAATCAAAGGGCGTACTGAGCAAAGCAGCTGAGCTGTATTAGCAACCGCAGTCTGGACTGCATTTCTTAGCTGCTGAATAACACATCACAGGTGCAGGATTAGTGCTGCCTACGGTGCTGGTCTTTTTAGTGAAAACCCCTAGCAATTCTGTGCCTCCTCCTCATGTTCCATCCCAGGGAACCTGGCAGTGGTCTTTCAAATGCACAGAAATCAAATGTGAGCAGTGGGAAAAGCTTTATATCTTACAGAGGCTGCTTTTCCCCTTCAGAAGGTGTAAGCAAGATCAGTTAAGCCAATTCTGGCACACACACGCAAAAGATGATAGAGCTTAGTCTTTCTTGGCATAGAGGGTGAAATAGAAAAATTTGTGGGAGGTGGTGTCAGAAATGTTAAGCACAAAAATCACATGGCACGAAAATGCAGTTTAGCTTAGCGGTCCCAGCAGTGTATAATTGTTCACTTTTAAACTGCTAAAAAAGTTTTCATGTAGTATGTTAACTTTTGCCTTGTGTATGTGCTGGAGTAGGTGTGTGTGCGTGCTTGCCTCTGCACATTTTCCAATGCTGTTGTGGTTAAAATTGTGCTGTGGAAGTGTAAAGTTCATTTGTAGTTTCCGACTTTGTGAATTCTTCCTCTGCATATAACTCTAAATCCACGGATTATAAAAGTCAAGGTTGCTTTCATGCAGATATGATATTTAAAATTTTTGTTTATTTACTTTTAGAGAGGTGATGGGAGAGAGGAAAACATCAATGTGTAGTTGCCTCTTGTACGCCCCCTACTGGGGACCTGGCCCACACTCCAGGCAAGTGCCCTAGACTGGGAATTGAACTGGAGACCTTTCGGTTTGCAGGCCAGCGCTCAGTCCACTGAGACACACCAGCCAGGGCTCATGCAGATATGGCATTTAAAGATGCAAAAATATTTTAAAGTAGACATTGATGATTTAAATATTAAAGTATAAATTAATGATTTGAATGTTTTCAAAATAGTAACTAAGTCATTTACTTTTGATTAAGAAGGTTAGAAATTGCTTTATTAAGGTCACGTATATACTCAGAAAATGAAGGCAATTTTAGTAATTCATGTCATTTTTGGTGTCTAAGAAGATTTTTTATGAAGCATGACACATAAATGTAAACAAAGCCATGTAGATAGCACTGCAGGTTTTGAACACCTGTTTAGTTTACAGTTTTTTCTTAAAACTCTATAATGGCATTCTATAATATTCAGCATTTTAAAAAATTTATTTTGTTACTGGTTATGGTTATTCCATATTGTTTCATTGAGATAGAACTTTAAATTCAATGATGATGGTAGTAGTTGATAACAGTGTATTTAAAAATATGTTTACATTCTATGTATTTTATGCTTCAAATACTTAAACACTTGAAATAACACTGTGTTTGCATTTTCAGGTCAGTACACTCTTTAACTAAGGTACCCTTTAACAATTATTCAGTGAGAGGATAGAGAAAGGGTCGGGAACAGAGAGATCCTAAATGCTTTCCAGGTTTTTCCTTTGGGGGAAAAGAATAGCAGGAACATGGTAATTTGGTTTTTGGTCTGCCTGGCTTCATTGTCACTTCTTTACATAGATGAGTCTGTTCAAAGTAGTTTTACACACCCTGCTGACTTGCGAGTGCTTCGCAAAGCTGCAGAGTAAGTTTTAGTGTGGGAGTGAGCTGAACATCTACTTTGATTAGCTTCAGAGCTCGGGGAAGCAGAACATTGATAGAAATGTCTCTGAATGGAGCCTCGGCTCCTGGCTTGGCAGCCTGCCAAGCCCTACTTTCTTCTTTGACATTATTGGCAAAGAGATCATGCTTCAGCTTCTTTTCTTCAGGTTTACAAATCCAACAATGTGGATTTGAATAGACACATAAAATATTTTAAAACATAGAACCATTTTTAATTTTTTAATAATTCTATCAGCTGTGATTATGCTATTTGATGGATATAGATTGAATTTCATGTTAACTTCTCTTTAAACATCGTGGCTACTTGCTCATCAAGTTCCTTATTTCTTATATTGATGCTTTTACTAAACTACTTATATGCATGTTGTATTATGAATTTTCAAATATTTTTAATTATGTAAACCTTTTGCTTGATTTTCTCCAAATTCGAAAGTGTATGTAAACCTGAGGAAGGACTAACTGCTGTTTTAACTTTAAAGAGTGTGTATATGATATCCAAAGAACTGTAGTCACTATCATAACTGATTATTATGCATACTCAAACTAATAACTCTATTAGTTATGTATAAAACAAATGTAAACATATATATTGTCTGTTCTGATTTATGTAATGTATTCAATCTTTTTATGATTGGCACATCATAATCCAGTATCCCATACAATAAAACACTTGAACGATTGAATCTTTCACTTTTTATCCGGTTTTGGAGTCTCTTGGCAGGACCTTTATGATGTAAAATGTTTTCAACATGATTATCCTGTAGAACCTGAGTTATGTGGTCATGTGAATGTGTATGGCAAAAAGAGAAACAATTGCCATTAAATAGAAACATGTAGAAATATTTTATGATAAAAGCCCTAGTTTCTATAGACAACCGGCATGTCTTCAGCATTTGGAAACTTAACATGTGTTTCCTAACCTACTCAATAGTGTTAACAGTAAACCACTGCCATGAGAATCGGTCCATGCGTCTCCCTGGCTTTGCTGCCTATGTTTCCATAAGAGATTGTGGTTGATTACTGCCACCCATAGTCATCTTTCCTCCTGTGCACTCCGACCTAGGACTGAGTCATATTTGACAGTTTTATGTGGCATTGTGACATCTATTTTGTTGTTTTCATATACTGTTTTTGGTTTTCCATATGTAGTTAATTTGTCTCACCAGCAAGATTATTATTTTATTGAGGTCATTCCCTGTGCTCTGGGCCATTGTGTTATGTAGATGGAATAGATTTTATGATTATTTGCTACATAAATGAAGGTACCACTGTAAAAAAGACAATTAATGACAATATATTAGTTGGCCCTGAATGAACTTTCAGTATTTCTGAAACCAAAGGGCTCTATTTTTTTACAGACTTTTTGCTCACAGTAAAGAATCTGGAAAGAAAGGGGCAGGAAAAGCCAGTAAAATGAAGTAATAGAAAAGGGAATTGAAGAGAGAATGGGTATGGGGAGAGAAGAAAAGGAAGAAGGATGGAAACATATAGGAGGTGAAGGAGCAGGGATCAAAGGAACGACAGAAAAGCGAAGTAGGAAAAGAGAAAAATCTGAAGAATGAAAACAAAACAAAAAGGGAACAGTGAGCTTCTCGCACACAGAAAACAACAACGAATTACTGCTATTCACTTTACTACAGAGAAGGAACACAGTAGGTGCTTTGCTGGGAATATCTCATCCAGTTCTCACAGCAAACTGCAGAGTGCTGCCACTCCCCACGTGGTCTGGAAGGTTAGTTGACTTGCTAAGGCCACGAGCGAGGAAGTAGCTGAGCTGGGGTTTGAACTGTTTTGTTGGTTTTGCCCTGCGTCCTGGTCAGGTCTGCGTCCACTACTTCGTGACCATAACTGGTACTGGTTTCTCACTCCGCCCCCCCCGCCCCGCGTAGCGTGCCCAGGAATTACCAACAGTGTCTTCCCTTCTCCCTCTCTCCTCCGACTCCTCAGATTCTTGAAGGAGAAAGAGTCCTGTGCACGAAACATCACAGTTAAAAATAGAAAGTCTACTCCTCCCTTATTGATTTTGCTTTGATATTTTTGAATCAAAATTATATTTATATTTTGTTACTTTTCAAAAGAATTTAAGCACATAATTTTTTATTAATCATTGGGTTTCATGTTTTTCATGTATATTTTTCTAAGTTTTTATTGCAGAGTACATAGAAATATATTTGAAAATGTGTTAGTAATATAAAAGAGACTTAGGCAATGAAAATTGAGGAAGCTTAATTGATGGTAAATTAACTTGTTAAACTGAGTGAAGTGATTCAAGGTTTAGGTGATGAAAACAAAGTTAATTATTTGTTTAAATCCACTACTTAAGATCACTAACACTTATTTTTAAAATTAATATTGTTTTAAAGCACTGATTCAAGTTTTATTCCTGTGCATTGTAGACTTTTGCTTTTAACCAATGTATTTAAACCAGTTTTGGATAAGAAAGGAAATAGGCATCGATTCATGTTATTTGTTATCATAATAATATGGATTGAGATAGAATGGATCATTCCCAAAGCATTGCTGGCCAGTTCAGTACTTTCAAAATTTTCTTCCACTACTCTTTTTACCCAAAATACTTAATGCAAACTAGTGTGATAAGAATTTCAAGTTCTCTTTTTGCTCCTTGCCTGCCCTCTGGTGTAGAGGGGGTAGAACACCGAAGACACCGAAAATTTTGTTAATTTTTGATATATTCAGGGAGCTAAAAAAGAAGTAAAAAAGAAAATGAAGGAAAACAATTACTGGTAGATCCTGTGGCACAAAATAATCCTGTCATCTTTCAATGAATTTTGAAGACTCAAAGTCAATTCTAAGCAGACTATGTACTGACACCTAATTTTCCTTGAATTATTGCTATTGATTGTTCATAATGATTGTTCTCTATATTTTAATGTGGCGGTGGATCCTGATATTCTCTTTACTGTGACACATAAAAATTAAAAATGTTTTATTTATGGTATTTTTGAAGTGATAAGAATGTTACTGAGAAAAAATAATCAAAATTATATATATAGCTGAAACATAATTTAAGATGTAATGGATGAATGTAGAAGTTAAATTTTATTCGTTGCAGAGTTGTAATAGTATTATAATTTTTTCATATTTTATTTTTGTCCTGTGTCTTCTGATTTTTCTGAAAATACTATTGTAAAAATCATATGGAAGGGTTCATAATAATGTAAAAATTATAGAAGTGTTTTTTTAATAAATTGATTTATTAAGTTTATGCATCGAAAAGTTATTTTATTGTGTTTATACCAGGTTCCCAGCTAATAATTGCCCAATAATTCCAAATAAGTAGTTTAAAGAAACTCTGCCTTATTTCTGAACTTGTGCAAAAATAGACGCCATAGAAACTGTCTATATCATGGTATACAAATATATATAAAATAGCTGAAAACATGTATGTAACAGTAACATCGATCCAAGAAAAGATAGGCAAGATAGTCAAGAAAAATAGCTTTCTGTTTAACCTTCATAATTGAATGAAAGGCACATTATTGCATATTGATTATTAAGTTCCTTCATGAAGTTTGATTAATTTGCCTATAAATCTATCTCATGTATGAAAATCATAAGAATATAATTTAGTCATGATTCATTAAGAAGATACACACCTAAGCACACATGTCTGGGGGTGATTTTGTGGTTCATTTGTTCTCTAAAAGTCTAGTGGTCCTTTGAAAAACGAGAATGAATTTTAGATTGGCTTCTACATGCCCTACTTTGTATTAGTTTGGTAATTTGGATAGTTAACTACCTGAGTTAACTATAATGTCACCCACTAAGCTAAGCAGGCAGCATCTAACGTGTCTGGATTCACACTATTGAGCTCAAGGTTGGTTCTGAGACAGAGACAGGGATGAGACAAGAGACCGAGAGGCAGATGGAGGAGGGAGGGCAGACGACAGAAGGAAACGGAAACACGGAAAGGGCTTTTAAAGACTGATTTACTCAGTACGGTTTTATTCCCTACAAATTTCTAGACAGTCTGACTTTTCTCAGTCATTTTTCCCTTACATTTTTCTGTCAGGTTTATTTATAATTCTGTTATTAAATATTTAAAAAGCCATAATTGCCCAGAATGCTGTTGGGAAGAATAATCAATTTTGTTGAAATTCTGCTGAATGTAATTAAATATGAACCATTCACTATTTAGTTTTACTTGTTGGAAAAAATGTTCACTGATTTAGAAAATACAAGGTACTAAATTATACTTAATGTTTCTTTAATGGTTAGTCATCTTCCAGTTGTTTTCAATGCTTAGCTTCTTTTATATAAAATATAACTTAAAATCAAGTTACATGAGGTTTTAATTAATAAAGATCTTACCTTTCAGTGAGCTGACTAAATCAAACTTCATTATCTTGTAAAGCCTGCCTTTCTCGAATTTCAAGTGGAAGGATACTAAAAATATAAGATGTGAAAAATACATCTTGATAATTATCTTAATCAGATATCTGACATTTGGGATGTATCTCCATTATTGTTACTCTGCTCTTCATCTGGGTGTTCACATTTATCATTAATACATATCTTTGTCCTTCCAGCTCTTACTTTAGTGTCACTATGATCAGGCTAAATTCATGTCTTTATAACATGATTGTTCTTTGTAGGTGCATTTAATTGCCTTTTTTCATGCCTTAGCTGATGTGTCTTTTTTTTTTAATCTAAAATGCCTTGCTTGCGTGTGTGAGACTGGCTGAAATTTACCCAAATGCAGTATTACTATATGTGAAAGTAACCCTTTCATAAATCCCTTTGCATTTATAACAGTAGATAAAACAGCCCAGTGTCTCTTTGGCTCTTTTTCTCAAATATGGATTACCCCTTAAGAACGTCTTATAATCTTTCATTTTAACAGTGTTCTTAGCTTGTAAGGCGAGTCCGATCAGATTCCTGCATTCTGCTGCTGTTTCTCTTCCCCTTTATTTATTAATCTCCAAATTAACACTTGGTTATTTTAATCTTATCTGGTGATTGGGAATATTGTGAACTGTGTGATAATGTTGCTCATTTCACAGGGAATTAAACACACGTGAGTTAATTGACTCCCAAGTGCAATTGCACATTTTTATATAAGTTCCTCCCTGGACTTGGTTATTTTGGCAAAAACAAGTGCCCTTCATGTGTCTCAGATTTGTATCTGACCGTCCGTTTGCTTGCTAATGCTAATTAAGAGCACTCATTGTCTCATCTCACTGCTTGCACTTACGTAGGCAGCTTTAGCGTGCTGGCTCGTGATGCCGTCTACCTCAGTGTGTAGGAACGCTGTCTCTGGTATCGGCGAGCATCGCTCATCTTTCCTTTTTGTGCCTTTGAATACGTTTTCAGTAAAATAGCATCAATTTCTACCATATGATGAAATGTTAAGTAATGCTAGAAAGGTTATCCGCCAATATTTTATCTTCACAATCTTTACAGAAAGGGTGGTTCTTACTTGGTATGTTCAGTGTTTGAGAGCCAAGATTTGGCTATAAAGGTTGCTTGGAGCTACCAGATTTAGGTATCCTTTCTTAATAATCACTGAAGTAGTTCACTTAGAATGTTCTACAGAATGTCAGGAAATAGATTGTTGATAACTTGCAATATAGACTGAGGTATGTAGGTTTACAATAAACTTAAGTACATGTGCATATGAACACATAAAACATTTAGTATTACTACAGAACTCTGTGTATTGGTCCAGTGGTGAATCCCATAATGAAGATTGGCAAGGGAGGTTCCTTCTTTTTGGTTGGATACTCTTTTTTTATTTCTTAATTCTTCTTGTTCACTGATACCCTTCATTTCATACCAGTGTATGAATCTAATTACTTCTGTTTTAGACTGGAAAGCAGTTCTCAAATGTTCTTAAGTGGCTCCAACTGTTATCTTTTGCACTCCATACATCCATCCATGCTGATGTAAAAATAGGGATTATGGCCCATATGGATTAAAACTGAAAATTTCATGATGCAAAATTCAATGTTCCCTAGCAGAGATAAGTATATTTTCCTACAAGAAGTAGAGTAGTCTCTCCATATATTTTATCAACATCCGTATAGATGTGATGAGTCCTTCCATAAATTTATCTCACATACTTGCACACACAAGCTACAGTGGGATCATCGTATGAGATACATTATTTTAAAACCTGTTTTTTTTTTTAATTTTAACTGTTTAAAGAGGCTTTTTTAAAAAACAGAAAAACATCCTCCCAACCTGTCTTTATCCAATAGTAACTACAACTATGCCTCTTCTCTTTCTTTCTTTCGGTATTTTATTCCATGTCTCTGAACAAATAAAATGTACTGCTGCTTCTTGATTATTCAATGTTAGGCATTACTTTGGACTTCCCACTATGAAGGGAAGGATTTAGCTGTCTTTTGCAACCCTCACCCCCACTACATACACACATATTTCTGTCTCCCATCTGATATATATTAATAATTAAAATATTACTTGTTTCTATGGTTTCTTATGTTCCTATCACAAATTCATTTCTGAGCTCTCAATCAGTTTAAATTTAAAATAAGGAAGTTATTCTATTAATTTCAACCTCTTGGAGATCTCCCTCCTAGAGTCTTCTGACCTGCCTTCAACTATGGCTCCTTGTTTCTTAGGTTCAATATATAGTTCACATCTTACTGCTCCACTCACTGTTTCAGCCTTCTCTTGGGTTGGGTCTCCTACTAGCAGGACCATATTCTGTTTTCTTATTTACACCTTCATTTGGGTGGAGCATTCCTTCCAGTAACTTTTTGTGAAAGGTGCATGTGAGGTAAATTAAAGTGCTTTTTTCCTACTCTCAGAGTTGATTTGTAATTTGCCCACATATTGATTTCTGTCTCACTCTTGCTCTCTCTCAAAACTTAGGATTTTCCTTTGTCTCCAGTGCTGTAAAATTTTGCATGACATACTTTGACTTGGGTCCATTTGTATACTCTGTGGGTCATTTCAAACCAAAAAATTATGATTTTCAATTATGGGAAACTTACACGATTTATTTATTTGATGATTTCCTCCCCTCTATTTTCTCAAGTCTCTTTTTGGAACTATGATTATTCAGATGTTGAACTTCCTGAGTTAATGCCTTAATTTAATTAACTTTTCCATCTCTGTCTTTTGCCCTACATTATGGGAGATTTCCTAATCTCTATCTTTCAACTCACCTACTGAGATTTTCATTTATGTAGTCATATTTTTAGAGTTACTTTTTTGTTATTCTTTTTTTATAGCAACATGTTCTTGTTTCATCAATGTATTTTTATAAGCTGAAAGTATTTAAATATTTATCAGTTTTTTATTTGCTTTCATATAATGTTTCTTTCAAGTGGCTTTTCTCTATGTATTTATTTTGTTCTTGGTCTTTGATGTTTGAGGCTTTCTTCATGTATCTAGTGACCTTGAATTAGTGGCTTATGAAAAAGAGAATGGAGCACTATGAAAGCTGATTAGAAGCTCTGTGCACAGGGGTAGATCTTATCACCTGAAGGCTTCACTGTAGGATAATATTGCAGTACTGTTTCACTGAGAGACTTTTCGTATCCCTATGTTTAGGTGTTCTGCTTCTTCGTGACCTGGTCAGATTCCTGGAGGATAAAGAAGACATTAGCCAAGCTGCACCGAGTTCTGTAAGCCATGTGGGTTGGTGAGGGAGGGTGGCGGGGGAATGGGAGGCGTCAACGTCCAGTGTAAATGCTCCCTGCGTGTTTGCAGTAAGGTTGTGCCCGTGCCCGCCTTTGTGCTTGGTTTCCTGTATTCCCTCACCTTGATGTGACATGGGGAAACCAGGCTTCCCAGTGGTGTGTGCAGCAGACTGACCCTTCCGTTCTTCTGCAGGAGTGGGGAGGGAGGGTTACCAGCATGCGGAGACTAGGAAAGGGTAGCTGAAGCCGTAACAACTTCTAAAACAGATTTAAGCCTCCTTCTCTTTTTGACCTTCCCTTCTCTCTCACTTCTAAAGGTAACCCGTGGTACCGCTCTGGGGCCTCTGGGGGTTGAGTGGTAAAGCTATTTTCCCCCTTGGCTTCTCCCCACCTTTGGCTTCGGATCACCAGCTTTGGGATTCTTATTAGTTTCTGCTTGTCCTTCCACTCCCCAGGTCTTTATTGCCAGTGTCTTCTCTTGATCTCTTTTATATTGTAGATTCATTTTTAGTCCCTCTTTCTGTTATTGAAATATAATTTTTGAATCTTGCCTTTCAACAAAAATTATATTTTAGTATTCTCTCTTGTGAATACTTCTGTAGCAACATTTTAATGACTACATAGGAGTCTCACTTTAGATATCTAACTATCTTCTGTTTTAAAAAAGAAAGGTTGTTATAAGCAATATTGCAAAAAATCTTCTAATAGATGCATTTTATATCATTCTTTAACTAAAATAAATTTTAAATGTAAAAAGTTGTGACTCCTTTAAAATATTTCTTATAAAATGACATTCATGAGGATATTTCCCTTGTAATGTAGACCAATCTTTGTAAACATCTCATTTAATAACTTTTCCCACAAATGATAAATTCTGTGTGTTTAATTTATTCTATTTGCAGGCTCTGCCTGGAAGAGGCTAGGTACTTGGTACATGTTTGCTAAGTGGACATATGCAAAATAAATGAAATTTTATCATTTTATTTATAATTTCCAAGAGAAGCAGGACATAAGTTTTAAATATTTTATTTTCATCACTTCTCGTTACTTTGAGGTTATTCAGGCCCTAACATTAGCGATATTGAGAACCAGAATTCAACTAATTCCTTACATACAGAAATACACAGCTATGGATCTTCTAAACCTTTGATTCTCTGATGTCACCAATGGCTGGAGGCATTTGTCTGCAGTTTTTAAAAGTAACGGTAACACCTGCACACTGTACACATCTATTGTGTATATTGCACTTTGGCCTAAAATTTTATATTTTTAGCCCAACGGTCTTTTAGATAATATTTTTGTTGAGGTTTGATTTAATTACAGGCCTGCCGATATGTTGTGAGAGAGTTAAAATCAAACGCTGCTGTCAGGGTGACAGTTTGTTCGGCGACACACATGTGGGACAACTTGACCACAATGCCCCGGAACATAGCAGGTGTCGGTTAATGCATGCCCCTTGTCCGACATCATTACTTTCCAAAAGTAGTGGTCGGAAAAAAGGGAAATGTGAAAACTGTGTTACACAATGAAACATTGTCTTACTACTCAAAATGTAAAAAATAATATATTATTTTACAATATTAGCTAACATTTTATCCAGTATTACTGCATGACATATATATTCTAAGTTCTTGACATGAGGCAGGTGCTTATAATTATCTCCGTTTTAAGGGTAAGGAAATGAGACACGATGAGATTATTTATAAAGTTAGCCAAGGCCAGTGAACTGGTACGTAGCAAAGCCTGATGTTGAACCCAGAAAGTCTGTCTTTAGCGATCATGTGTACTGTAGTGTCTTCCATCACACATGTAGGGCCATTGCTACTAACATGGGCAGGCACTTTGCGTGTAAAAGCTGATGGGGAAGGTGTATGTTTTGAAATGAATCTTAACAGTAACTAAGTTTTCATCTTCCTACCCATTTTTTCAGGTTAATATTCCTAATAATTTGTTTAAAAATACATATTATACCTAAAGTAAAGAGGCCCCTAAGGTGAAGAGACTGCTGGAAGAGAGTTTTAGGCCTCAAATAATCTTGGTTTAAATGCTTCATGATTTATTATTTGCATGAAGATCACTTAAACTTTTAGCCTTAAGTTTCTCGTCTGAAAATGGGAATGATAATAGTTACCTACAGTACTATAATACAGAGTGAAAATCCTTAAAATAGTGTCTCGCTGAGGTCCTTACACTCAAATAACAGTTATTATAATTTAATGAAAGGATTATGAGAATTTCTATATTTTGTCTAAGACATATAGTTACATATGTTATATGTATGTTATATATAACTGTATTATCTCTTATTTTTTAAAAGTATAATTTTAATGTCAAAAACATCAAAATACCTGTTTTCTGTTTAAATCTTTACATATCTTGAAAATTTAACATTTTGTTTGATGTCACATGGTTCTTTGAACCAAAGACCTTGGGCTGTCCCGCAGGTGCTTGAATGCTTACGTGTTCTTCCTTTCAGCAGACTGCATTGACATCATGCTTCTGCGAAGTTCAGGAAAATTAAACCTGGGCACCAAGAAGGGGGATGGTGAGAGCACAGCCCCCACCCCTCGTCCGAAGCTCTTGCGGTGCAGATGCCACCACCATTGTCCAGAAGACTCAGTCAACAATATTTGCAGGTTGGTCATACAAATTTTAAATTTTTAAATATATTTTTAAAGATTTTATTTATTTACTTTTAGAAAGAGGGGAAGGGAGGGAGAAAGGGGGAGAGAAACATCAATGTGTGGTTGCCTCTCCTGCATGCCCTAGTGGGGACCTGGCCTGAAACCTAGGCATGTGCCCTTTGGTTCTCAGGCTGGCACTCGGTACCCTGAGTCACATCAGCCAGGGCGGTTGTGTAAATTATTAAAACCTAGTTTTAACAGAGACTCATGACTAAAGAATTATATGCTAGTGATTCCGAGAGCCCATTTTGAGGAATAGGGCCCAAGCTCACTGACTCTCAGAGCTAGGCCTGAGTTTCGGGAAGTGCTGAGTGCATTTTCTCCTGAAATGGTGCTCTGAGATTCTTCTGCCTCCAAGCATCACACATGCACAGTAACAGGGAGCATATAGGCTCCTTATTAGGAAGCAAAAACCAATTATTATTTTTAAAGACCTGATCCCTGAAATTAATTCCACAGCAGGAAGTGTGGTTTTTTTGTTTCATTTTGTTTTGTTTTAACCGTTTGTCATGCTACTGGTATGAGTATTTTGGAGAGAACACCTAAGCTGCTAGGATTGTTCATAAACTGACTCCAAGAAGCAGAACAGTGTTAGAGCTTCCAAGAGTCTACCAGATGGTAGGAATGACACTATACTAGAGAATAAACTCCTTAGCAGATAATTATGTTTGTGTCAGTATTTTCTAATATGTGAAACTGGACTATTTACCTCTTTTTTCCATACACAGCTGTAGGCAGCCACATAAAGATGTGTCCCTGTAGCTCCATTTACCCACCGCTGGGTGAAGACAACAGTGGGAGGAGAGGCATAGCCCAGTGAGGCCCCCGTGTGCCCAGGGAGAAGTGCTGAGTTAACCAAACAACTGCAGGTCTCAGAAATTAAAATGTCAGAGAAGTCTGCCTCCAGAAGGATAATGGACCCAAATAAGGAGGCGGGCTGCGAGGTTAGAAGTCCAGGCAGCATATCTGGACAGCCATTCGGGGGCCTTCTTATCCAAAAAGCAGCGTAAAGTTGAACATATTCTTTTCTTCCTGAAACCTTTTTTTAAAGTTCCTATGAACTGGGATTTGACACGAGCTCACCAGTCTATCATGGAATATATAACTCAAGAAACATATATTAACTGAGTGACACAGGGAGGAAAGTTGGGTATGCTCATGAGTATATGTCTCGTTTAATCAACAAAACAACCCAGCGTGGTAGGGAATGCGTATTTCTTACCGTTTGACTTCAGGGACTGAGGATCCAGAGAGGCCCGGGAGCTGGGCTCTCATATGATAGAACAAGGTTGGGATCACCGAGTCTTGAAGGATAAAGTGCTTCCAAAAGTCAGACAGTATTTCCTGGGAAACAGTATCTTTTTGTAGTGAATAGAAAAGTATCAGGAATTTTACAGTGTTTCCTGAAGAAAATTACCAAGAGGAAGCACACTAGGAGGATATCTTACCTTTTTTTGTCTGAGTCTATAGTAATTAAGAATAAATCTGTGAGTGACCTTTAAGTCATAGTTCTGGTGATCATATGTTTAGGCTTTCTCAAATCATCCCCCTTTCAAATGTTTTGTCGTGTTTTCCTTATAGGCCATTGAAGTGTCCTAAGTTGATTTGGAAGACAGTGTTCAGGCAGGGTTAACTGCAATGCAGATTCTCCACGGTGGGAAGAAAAAGCTTGGCAAGTTCAAGGAGGATGGGTTTTCTGAGCGTATAAGGAGTAGGGGATGTGGAAGGAGTTGAACCTGGTAGTGGGAAGGATGACCAATGGCCTGATGGGCTCTGTGCAATGTTAGTCTCATTCCTGAGAGCGTGGGAAGCTATTGGAGCAAATGTTTAAATTAAGCAGGAGTGGCAGTGGTGATTGATGTGATCTGATTTTCTTGTTTGAAAAGTTTCTTCTCTGAAGAGTATTGGATGCATTAGAGAGAGACAAAAGCAAATTTGCGAACAACAGCAGTTAGGTAAGCAAAATTGAAAGGTGGATTCAGGAAGGGTGGTTCATGTGAGAAAAAAATGATCTTGGACCAATAAGGTGGTGCTGGTGCGGGAGGCAGTGCATGTTCCGAAGAACTGTTTAGAAGGAAAGTTTCATGCTGATGACTTGGATATCGGAGGGGCTTCACAGTTTGCAGATGCACATTGGGATGTATTGTATGAGCCTTCTAAAGAAAGAGAACAGAGTCAGGTTCCGACCTGGACATGTTGAGTTGAAGATTTTTGACACATCCAAGTGGGGCTATCAAAGGGTAGGAGTAGGGTGTGTATTTGGAGCTCAGATTGGAGAGAGACTACAGAGTGAGTAAGACATTAGTCAGTTTTTGTGTGAAATCAGCTCAAAATCACAGTGGCTTATACTAAAGATGTTTATTATTATTATTAATATTTTTTTTGTTCCTGGGTCTGCAGGTGGGCTGCAGCTGTGTTGGGCCGTGCTGGCCTGGGCGTGCCTGGCTTCAGGCTGCTGCTGGAGTTCAGGCCTCCTCCACATGCTTCCTCCTTCTTCTCGGGCCAGCACTGGCCCAGCGCATCTTCTTTCTTACATGGGTGCGAGGGAGCGAACTTTTAAAGCTTCTGTTTGTGTCATGCCCTCTAACATACCATTTAGCAAGTGAAGTGTCATAGTCAAGCTCAAAGCCAAGGAGACTCTGACTAGGGTGGGGCATGAAGAATTGAAAACAATAACACAACAATATAACCCACAGGAGTAGAACTGAGTCTTAAAGCATTTAATGCTTCGGTAAACGACACTCTCCCCTGGAGGCTCAGAATTAGCAGTAAAGCAGTGAGTGTAGGGTCACTGAAGCCAAGTTTAAAGAGTGAGGATATGTTAGAGGTCGTATAGGATAAGAGCTGAAATACAGCAACCACATCTATTGACCTTGAGATAAGCAATTTAGAAATATTTAATGTGGAAATAGAGGTAACAGCCACATGGAAATGGATTGTGAACTATGTGGCTTCAACTTTGGATTTATGATAGCAAAGAAAAAGAAAACAAAACCACCACCACCACCACAACAACAAAATACCCATTGACAATAACAATGGGAACCATGCGAAAAAATGGTGTACCGTAACAGTCAACATGAATCGGTTAACTTATAGAATTCAACAGAAAGCTAGTATTTATTGAGCTTTCTATAAATACTAGTGTGTTTACTTTTGCTTATCTTGAATCATCACAGCATTCCTATAAAGAATGTAGTGATATTTTTCAGGCGAGAAATCTGAGGCTCTGAGGAGTTAAAAATTTTTACTAGTCACTGTGTACTCTGAAAAAATTGTGACCAACATTTCAGAGTCCTGAACCATTGCCCAGCAACCACCCCCTGACACTGGTTCTCAAAGGAGCAAATATTAACTCTTGAGTAAAATGCACATCTGTTTTGCTAATAATGGTGTATTGATTCTAGTTGAATCTCTTGTGCCCTGAAATCAGTCTTGGAGAAATTGCAGGGGCTACTTCTGTTCCTGTGCCTTACAACCTAGAAAAATCCAGGCCTTTCTGCTCCATCCCTGTAAGCCCACTCGCCACTCTTGGGCCTTCAAATCATACTTCTCACGTGATCTGTGTTGAGAGATAGCTTCCCCCCAGTAAGTTGTGCACTGGTGCTTTTCTAAAGTACAGTAAGAATGAATTATAGCCCTGGCAGGTGTGGCTCAGTTCGTTGGGTGTTGTTCGACAAACTGAAATGTCACAGGTTCGGTTCCCAGTGAGGGCACATGTCTGGGTTGTGGTCTGGCCCCTGGTTGAGGCATATGCAGGATGTTTCTCTCCCTCTCTTCCTCCCTCCTCTCCCCTACCCTCTCTCTAGAATCAATAAATGAAAAAAAATTAAGTATAGATTAATTAGAAAAATAAATTTACAAATACAAATTACGTGCTCCATTTTTTTTCTGTTTTCAATTATTTAGAGTCAACAGAACTAAATGTATTGCTCTACAAATTTCATTGTCTGTATTAACCTCCGCACAGACCAGTAACAAGCTGTTTGCTGACCTCCAAGGGAACACCCTTTAAGTAATATTGCACTGAATCTTTCATTCCTAGGTACAAACATTTCTAAAGTCAAGGGTGTGCTTCCTTGAAGCTTAGATAAGGGTTGGTTTACACTGTGTGGCTCGTGACCTTGTACTAGGATGATCTTAGGCAAGCTAGGTGTCTGAGTAGATTTCATGTTCATTACCAGGCCCAGTGTCCCGGAGAGAATAATCCAAAAAGTGGCCCAAATCAAGAGTACATCGTACTTAAAAGAGATTCTGAAATCCCACATGGTAATTCAGAGAACGTGTGAAAAGTTGAGAGGGACTTCAATCCCTTCCTGAGGACCATCAGTCACTTTACCAGCCAACACTGGGCCGACGTCATTCTTGGCCTTATTTCCTATCAGGTGCAGACGTGTCTGCTTCCAGAATCCTTGACTTTGGAAGGATTTCCATTGCTTGATATTAGAGGCTATGGTGCAGATAAGTCATGCATTAGAACCTTTTTTAATATCCATAATTCAGAGTAAGGTGTGAAGCCATTATCCACTCTCCCTCACAACAGTATCTGTCTCCTAAATGTTTTTCCAGGTGTTATTTTGCATTGTTAATCTTTCCCATTCCATTTCCGGATTCTACTCCCGGGACCTCAGACTATCACTGTATGCCTAGAAAGTGGCAAAGTCTCCGCTTTCTAGGAGACTCTCTTTCATGATTCACTCTTTTTACATGATTTTCACCACCCCAATATTCTGTCTTATTTTCCATTATTACCAAGTGTCATCTCAGCCTTGTTTATTTTTTGTCTGTATATATCTGGTCCCACTTTATGTGCTTTTCTTTTTTTCAGTTGATTTGGTCCGTGGTAGTCATTTTTGTTCCTCTGTCGTCACCTCCCTCGGGTTCCTTCACTCCCTCACACAAATTTGTTAATTTCTCAGAATTGTTTTTAGTTTTTTTCAGAGATAACTTAAAATACTTCCTTATTTATCTCACTGAGTTCTGACCAGGAGTTCTCCTGCCTGGGCAGCGCTCCAGCATCACAGGTGTAATAAATCGCATCAGATGTTTGCTCAGAGGATTTGTAAACGACACCAGCCAGCCTACTGAGGAAGTAGATAAGTCTCCAACTGGACTCGGAAGAGTCACAAAGGGTAGAGGGAAAAGCTTAGGGACTGTGAGCCTTTTTACAAAGTTTGTGTGAACCCAGGGCTGTTAAACCTGTTCTTGAATGTGGCGGTGTGAGTTTTAAGACAGGTGCTCCTGACCCAGAATCTCGAGAGTGTTTCAAGTGCACATTGTTCCCATTTGTTTACACTTCTTCCGCTGCATTCAGTTTATGCACTGTTGCCCGGGCCATCTGAACGCTGAGATTCAAGATCTTTTTTTTTTTTTTTTTGGTAAAAGTTGTTGAGTTCAAATCAATGCAGTTCTGAGAATGGTGGGTCCTGCATCAGAATTTGTAATTTAGTTGGAAGAAGCTGGTTTCAAATTTTGCTCATGGAGCTTTTTACAAGGAATAACTCTTCTTTTGTGCTTCTCATTGGTCCTAAGTTAGAATGTTAAATGGGCCCATTTGTTGTTGGACTTTATAAAAAGTCTGACAGAGTGTAGGGCTCTTTAGAGTCATACATAGAGATCCACTGGATAATTTTGTGCAGAGAGGGAAAATGTAAGATTTATCAGGCAAAATGGGTAGAATCCAGAGAGGGGGAGCACAAGTCCTGCCAGAGGGCTCTCAGAGCAGCTGGGGTGCGAGGCAGTGAGCATTCCTGCCCAAGGCGGTGGGGGTGAGAATATGCAGATGCTCCGCTACTAGAAAAATTGAGATGATTTTAAGATATCTTGTACATCACTGAAAAAATAATGAACAGAACGCTAAGTCTCTTGGTATGGCTGCCAGAGGATACATGATAGGTACATATATTTGAGGATAAAATAATAAGGAGGCATCTCTGACATTGGAACTTTATCACTAATGTTGTAACTTCACCTTCCCCCAGGTTTACATCCCTTAGAGGAAAAACTGGAGAGGGGAACAGTGGTAGCTCTCTCCTCTCTACCACTATGGGAATCCAACTGTGGGAATCCAGCCATCTATATTTTTACCCTCTTTTCTCCACCACTATGGGAATCCAACCATCTAAGCTGATAAGGGAAAAAAACTCCATAAGCCTTAGGATGCTATTACTGTAGGAATTACCACTCCGTAACATTCTGTTTTGCTTTCCCCCTAATCACTAGAAGACACCTGACCAGCTTATAATTCCTGTCCCTGGTGCTTGAAGTTGAGTGACCTTATCTCCCCTACAATGAGTGGTGTTTGTTCAAGACTGGAGCTTCTCCAGAGCAAAGGCTGTGTCTCTCTCACCCTCGCAATCTCGGCAGCCACCTCTGCCTCAATCATAGTGGGCTCAATAAGCGTTTGTGGAATGAACTAACAAACATTTGTTTTTCCGGTAGAGAAACATGAGACCTCAGTGGTGGAACAGAGTTAAAGGGACCAGGCTTGGGTAAACCTTATGCACACTGTACTCAGTAAAACAAAGCAATAGATCGAGCACTTTCAATAAGGATGTTGTCAGTGCAATTTTAGATGTATTGTGGAATTGGTTTTCAACCATCCTGTAAGAACTAATGAACAGTTTGGGCCCCAAAAGCTGTATAAATGCATTTGACTATAAATGAGAAGAGCCAAACCTTGGGGGTTCTGAGCACACACCCACCTAAAAGGAGTACCACTTGGTCCCTCAGAACTTTGAGCCAGGTGCACCCCTTTCTTTCTTGCCAGCAAATGTTCACTTGGGCATGCCAGAAATCTGCTGTGGCACTTCATTCCCTGGTGATCTTCCGAGGTGCTGCAGACTCTCATTGGATTTTGGATATGGACAAAGCCCAGGAGCTTGTATCTGCAGCACCATCCAAGGGTGTAACAAAAGTTTTATTTTCACCACTTTGACCTCCTTTGACTTTTAAATTCTCAAGTGCTTTTTTTTTCCCATAAATTAACATTTTGTGAAGAGGCATTTTAGTGTTGATGACTGATCATCTCGGGATGCAACTCTTGTTCCATTTCATCAGTTACTTTTCTTTGCCTATAACGTGGGGGCAGTGTTTGTGAAGTGTTAACATCAATTGCCTTTTTACTTTTTCACCATCTTTACTGGAATCAAATGACTGATCCTATATTCCTGTATACATATCACCACTTTCAAGTTTGTCTAAACGATTTCTACTTTTGTTTCCTTCGTGACTCTTCATTTCCTTTTGTTATCACTTTCAACACTCGGGGAGTCATAGGGTAATACTCTATGTAACACTTATCAAAACTAAGGCTAGCATGGTAGCCAGGCGGTGAAATGTCCGCACAAGCCAAAGGGGAAAGTTCATTGCCTCTTGTGCCGTTCAGCTGCCCCCTCTCAGTGGTGGGTGGAACTGTTCAGCTCTGACTCTGGAGCATAGCCTTGTTGACATTGGTGCTTGCTTGAGAATTATTGCAAGTTTGCAGTTAATGGTCCTTACTAGCCAGCAATTTCAATGAGAAGGTTATAACGTCTTTTTGCTTTGCTGTAGATAATATGCACTTGACGTAGTTCTCTCGCCTTCTTGCTCTTACTCCAGCTAATTTTTGACTCCTATCTGAATTAATGACTTAGGGGACGCCAACTCTTTTCTCCGGGATCTCACTCCATCTCCATCCCCTACTCATAATTTTATCTCTACCCTTCTTTGCAGACAAGGAGTATATTATTAAAGCTTGAAATACTCTCCCTGATGTTTCTTTGTACTTCCTAGGACATTGTCACTAACTTATGAACAGCTTCGCCAGCTTTTTCTATTCTCATACTTGATTCTTGTAAGTTGCTTAAAAGTGTATTTCTACAAGTATACACTCAGATTTTGAACAAAGGGAACTAAGGATTAAGGAGAAATCAGTCTCTTTGTATTTAACATATTAAATCAACTTATCTAGCTCCTATGAATTCCTAATGCTGGAAAATAAAGATCACTTTATTTCTGATAGTTCCTAGATTTTACTTTTGATGAGAAATGAAAGTTACACATATAGCGTAAATGAGTAGCAAAAGAATAAAAAACACAAAAAAAAACCCACATGTGTATTGTTTGCTTATTTTGTTTAAAATAAGTTTCTAAGGGATAACTCTTTTATTTATTACCTTCAGTGTCTACATGCTTTAGATTGTCATAGCAATTTCAGTACGTTGGTTAAAAAGCCCCAAAGAATTCAGAGCATGACCTGCTGTTCAGAGGTAGCCTTTCTTCCACAAGAATATTCATGTGTTTGACCTTAGTCTAACAGAGATTTATCATTGGCCCTTCGCAGCCATTCATTAGTATGTTTGAACTTGGCTGTGCTGGTTCTTATAAGCTGAGGTGTTTTGGAACCCTTGAGGTTTATAAAACCAGGTAAACAGTTCTGAGGGTGTTGAGGATACCTGAAGGGCTAAGGGATGGCAGATGGGCTACCACTGACACAGAACAGACCAACCCAGACACCGTGACTAATGCCAGGCTCAGAGCCGTCCTCCCTGTCCCTCCAGGACTGCATCGTCGCACTTGCCTTGGACACTGAGCATGCTTATATGTGAGGAAAAGATGGAAATACAGTTTAGTACTTCGTTTCTGAGCCCATGCAGTAGGGGGTTATGAGTTATATTGGGAGTCTTCCAGCATTCATCACCCAAACTTGTGAAGAGAGTAATGTTTGTTTACAAATAGTTCTGTATATGAGGGGAGGACCCTCAAAAACCTGGAATTTATTTATAAAAAGTGTGTATTTATTCCTGCATGTTTAAACTCCAGTGACCTTCAAAGTACTCTCCATTTGATGTAATACACCTATCGAGACATTTTTCCACTGGTCGAAACAGTTTTTGAACTCATTGATTTTGATGCTTTTAGTGCTTCTGCCATTTTTTGTTCCACATCAGCAAAATGTGTCCCTTTGAGAACTTTTTCATCTGGGGAAACAAAAGGACGTCACTCAGGGTGAGATTGGGTAAATAGGGAGAGTGGGGCACAGAGGTCACGCTATTTTTGTCAAAAACTGCTGAACACTCAGCATGATGTGGTGTGGGCAGGTGCCCTCATAAACTACCCATTGTGAAATGGGCAAATGCATTAAAAGAGTCTTCAGAAAAAATTCACTGAAGCCAAACTCAGCCTCTCACAATATCACCAGCTGGTATACTGATACAGATGGGTTCCTAGAACACTCATCTAGCAGGAGAAGCATGTATTATAAGGGGCCTGCCCTCCAGAAGATAATTCCAATTTGGGGGGGTTCCCCCTTGTATAATAGTTCTTATTGTTCTTATTTTTCATTTTTATTTCCTAGAGGGGATAGTGGAAATATGTATGGGAAAGAAGTAAGAGGTCTTGATTCAAGGCCTGATTCTGTAACTGCTTGCTTATTAAACCCTCAGAACTTTAATTCCCTCATCAGTAAAATAGAAATAATATTATTTGTTGTTTTGTTGAGAGGATTAAATGTGGTAGAATAAGTGAAAGTTCTTTTTAATCTAAAAATCCATACAGAAATTAAAAATATTGTTGCTTTACCTTATAGAGCAGTGATTTTCAACCTGTGTGCTACGAGAATTTTTAAAACTTGTAATACCTGACTCTTTAGTTAGAGACACTGACCTCTTTTCCCTTAGACTGTCAAATTAAAAAATGACAACAGCCAACACAACAATAGCCACCTGGTGTGAATGAACCAAATTATACCTATTTTTTATCAGATCAACAAAAAAATTAATTTTTGGTGTGCAGCAGGATTTTAATAACTAGTTTGTGTGCCATGCAATGAAAAAAGTTGCAAATCGCTGCTTTAGGGCGTCATTGAAACCTCTTCTTTCTGTTGTTCATCTTTACCGCCCACCCCAATTTAAGTCCAGACTGCCTAAAACAAAACACGATGTTCTTATATGACAGGCCAGCCAGAAGTAGAAATACGAAAAGGCAGAATCTTAGTCACCTCACGTACGTTGTGCCGATCCTAACTCCTACCCCTCCTTAGCTTGAGTGCCTTCGTAAGAGAAAAGTTTATTTCACAACCTCAGAGCAAGTAGAACCACCATAGCTGTTCTGCTGCATGGATCGAAGACCCTGCTATGCTCTCACTGGCTGTATAGCCTTTGCGGAACCACTCACATTCTCTGAGCCTCAGTTTCCTCCTATACAAGGTAAGAGTAGTGTGATGTTCCATAGAGCCGTTTTTCTGGATTTGTAAGAGATACCTGCAAAGGACCAAAGTAAGTATTTAGTCATTGGTATAGATGGTTATTCGTTGAATATGTTACGTGGAAATTTTGGATACTTCTTTCTTACAAGTTTCTGGACAGAAGAGGTATTACCAAATGTTTTATGATAATGAAGTCAACTTTCATAAAGGGAAGTTTTAGGATTCTCTCAGCAGATTGTAGCAGGTAATGCTCATTGAACTTCTCCTTGTTTGTAATGAAACAAATGATAAACATCTTCACTTCCTTTCCCCCTAGACACACATGCACACTCACACACACACTCACTCTGCTCGTTTGGTCTTTAGCACAGATGGATATTGTTTCACAATGATAGAAGAAGATGATTCGGGGACGCCTGTGATCACTTCCGGATGTCTGGGACTCGAAGGCTCCGATTTTCAGTGCCGGGTAAGGAAGAAACTTGATTCCACTCGGTAACATTTCCTTGGCTATTTCAAACAGTCAAGTTTTAAGTAAGATAAAACAATTGCTTTCTTTTCCTTTGGCTAACTTTTTAGTAATTTGGAAAATAATTTGAGCAATCTTATTGGGCCATTTCTCCCTTCATTTTGCAATTAAATATTTTTATTTTTGCAATTAACCTCTGGCCTAGTGTCCCATTAGATCTTCTTTCTCAAATTCCAATTTAGTTAATTGCATCAGACCAAGCTTTCTTCCTCATTTTGTACTGTACGCACTGGTTATTACAAATGCAGTAGTAATTTGGTAGAAATGCAAACATTGCTGTAAAATAATGCATGATAATTTGAAAAAATTACCTAATAGATAACAATGTTCTCAACATGTTTGAGTAAGAATATTGAGTTATTTAAATAATGTTAATTCCTTAAGTTTTAGATGATGTGCCTATGAAATTCAGGGAACACCCACTGATGGCTTTCTGGGTTCACTTTTAGGACACTCCCATTCCTCATCAAAGAAGATCAATTGAATGCTGCACAGAACGGAATGAATGTAACAAAGATCTACACCCTACGCTGCCTCCACTGAAAAACAGAGGTAAGGAGAGGAAGCCTGCCAGGCTGGCAAAGCTCAGTTTATTTTCTTAAAGAAAATAAAAATGTACCCTCTCTGGTGTGGCTCGGCTGGCTGGGTGTCTTCCTGCAAACTGAAAGGTTGCGGGTTTGATTCCTGGTCAGGGCACATGCCTAGGTTGTGGGTTCAGTCCCCAGTTGGGGTGCATACAACAGGCAACCAATCGATGTTTCTCACATTGATGTTTCTTTCCCTCTTTTTCTCACTCCCTTCCCTTCTCTCTAGAATCAATAATAGAAAAAAAATTTAAGGAAAAATGTGAATTATTTTCTCCTTTCTAAATGATTCTACCTGTACCATTCTTCACTGTCGGGCAAGAGGACATAATGAAACTGTCTTTCAAAAACATGTGCAAATAGTTCTTGGGAAAGTGGTCTTATATGGCCTTCACTCCTGTGAATCTAACTTCTTAATCTTTCCCCTTGTCCCCTCAGAAAATGCAGTTTGCAGAGATTGGAGTGTGTTTCACAAGAGCAGAGAAGGGAGGCAGTGTTTTATGCTTACCCCTAAATATTATTCAGAGGTTGTACTTCATTAAAAAACTGCTATTTGTCTACATTTATTTTTAACCAAATCACATATCATATATATTGATAAAATAGAGAAAACATCTACAGCAATTAATTTAAAGATTTATGCATTTAAGTGTTTGTCATTAAAAAAGAAAGATTAACACCCCGATACTTCTCGTTAAAACCAACTCCTGCATTTCCTTTCCCCTCCTTTTTTCTCACCACAGAATAAATTATTTGAAGTTGCCACAGAACTCTGTCTGAAGTCTTAGATAAGTAGTTTAAAATGATTCTTCGTGTCTGATTTTATCTCTTGAGAAAACTTTTCACACAAAATATAATTATTTTTCATGGTTTTCATGATAACACTTTATAACTCCTGTTTTTACTATAGCTTAGAAAGCTCTATAAGTTTGATTCATAATAATTCACATTTAAAAAATTTTGCCAGTCAACATGCTCTGTGTTAAGGATACAGAAGTAGATGAAGGAAATTCTTGCTCTCAAGATGTGTCGGTAGGCTATGAAAGAGAAACATGTAAATAATTATATCCAGCCAGGAACATTTCAGCAGTAGAGTTAGATTGTAAAATGCAGTAGGGACACAGAAGAGCAAGGGGCTCACTCTGTCTGGGGTGGGGGGTGTCAAAATGGCTTCAGGGAAGTGATACTTGAACACGAGTTTAAGGGTGAACAGAAGTTTGCCAAGCAGATAAGGGAAGAATAAAAATTAAATAATCAAAGTGGCTAACATACCAGACAGTATGGTAAGTTTACATTAATTTACCCATTTGAGCCTCATAACAATCCTATGAGGTACTTAGGATTCCTGTTCCCCGTTTAAAGATGAGGATATTGCAGCACAGTGAGGTTAATTAACTTTTTCGAAGTTGCACAGCCTGTGAATAGCAGTGACCCTAAATAGAGGCAATGGTAGTGCGGAGGTTTGGTTTGTACAATCAGTGAAACATTTGCAAAATACAGGCACTTGAAACAGCATGGCTGGTTGGAGAAAATCTCGTTAAGTTGGTTGAAGCCTTTGGAGCCTCACTACGCAAAGTGGGCTTGTGGACCAGCAGCATCTTTATCTCGTGGAACTCACTGGAAATGCAGAATCTCAGGCTGCATCCCAGACTACTAACCTGCACTTTTGAACAAGGTTCCTCAAGTTATTTATGTCCATGTTAAAGTCTGGTCAACACTTGGTAGAAAAAGGCAGGACCCATGTTGTTCATTGAGAAGTTCACTGATGTCCAATTGCAGTAAAGTTCTAAATGCTGACTTTCAATTTTTGTAGTTATTTCTTTTGAACCTGTTTCAAAAAGTAGGTGGTCTGTGGACAACATTTTGAATAGCCTTGGTATAAGGAGCTTATGTGTTGGGAGTAGGGGAAGGAGGAGGGGGAGGAATCACTTTTTGTCAAGGTGATTAGGTTTTTCACATGCAAGTGGAAGAGCTGTGTCCTAGAAGTAACAACAGGGCTTAGGACAATTCTGACTTCCTTTCAGGTGCCGAAAGGGCTGCAGTGCATGAATTTTCCTGTAGATGGAGCCAGATTCTACAGTTGACCAAGCAGGAGAGGGAGTACTCTCTGAGGAGGTTGAGGATGCAAAGACTGTTAAAAATAGTGGAATAAGTCTCTAGAGAACCGACTGGAAAAGCTTAGAAAAGAAGGGCAGCAATACTGAGAAAACGCGTCCTTGGTTCAGGTACTGGGAAAAGGATGCAGATGGATTATAGTGAGGACTATACCAAGTGATAGGCCTGAGTGGAGCTTAGTGGCGCTGTGACTCACTGCTTTCATCTCTGAGGATGCCAGGGGTGCCTAGGTGAGGTCTCACCAGATTCCACCTCACCCCTTTGGCACACTCATTTCGGTGTGAGGCGAAAGTCCTGCAGACGGTGGTCTGAAGGCACTGACATTTTTTTACATAGTTACACATAGAGCTGCTGGAGGTTCCTTGTTTGTTTTATTTCCATCATATATGAGGTTTTTATTGGAAGTGTACTATCTGTCCTTACTGGCTACAGTGATGCCTGAGAGTTGCAGCCATATTGGGTTATGTCCACATACGATACATTAACCTAAACATAAAAGGCCAAAGTGAAAGGCAACAAGCGTTGATTTGAGATCCAAAAGAACAGCTGTTCAGGAAGCACCGGTTCAGGCAGAAATCCAAACTGCTTCCTTGGGAGGTGAAGGTAAGAGGTACTGGTGAAAAAGGGAAGGGGAACAGTTATATGAATAGAAGGAAGAAACTTCTGTAAGTGCAGATAAACTAACGTAGTGATGCTGACTCTGAAGAGTGTCTTTAATTTTCATATCTGCTTTCTTGCTAGCTTTGCAAACAGTTATTTATCACGCACACCCTGCTTTAGGCTCAGTCTTAATGTCCCAGAGGTCTGAGGAGTAAGAATTGCAAGCCAGTTCTTCTGGGATGGCAGCTCCAACTCCATTTTGAAATGGCTCCATTTATATTATTTTTCACAGTTCATATTGGAGATATGTGTGTATGTGGTTGGTATAAAACCCAAAACAAAGAACAGGGATGATGTTAAAGAGTTATAGAACCAACCTCTTTTTATATTTTTAATTTTCGCTATTTTTTTTAATACTCAGGACTATCCCTAAGTTGTGGGGTTGGACAGTGGTATAAATGTAGGTCCACCTAGCATTTATCTGCACATTTAAAACATATAAACCAATATAGGAGACTGGTAAATAAAGTACATTATATTCACTTAACAAATATGTTTTTACAATGGAGAACACCAGCTTGGCATTTTGGATGCTGGAACTACTGAGGCGTCTCCTCTCCATCGGAGGAGCGTGAGTGGTAAGGGGCCACGTTCTCGGTCTCTCCTGCACTTTGAGGGCTTCACATGCACGCACATGGACACCTGTTTTGTTTTGGTCTCTGCCTGTGGATAGTGATGCTGTCAGCTAGGAATGCCTGAGCATGCACCTGGGTCTTTCTCACTTGTGGCAAGGCCCCCATGGACGTTTCTGTCTGAAGCCAGTGTTGTGGCGGGACAGGGCCTTATGGTTCTTATTAGGATTGTAGGACTCACCTCAGCAACAACCATTCGGGAACTTTGAAAAACAAAAGATTTATTATTCACAGGTTCTCCAGGGTATAGGGCATGCCTGAGGGCAACGCAAGGTCATGGGTAGAGATGGGGAGGGCGCACTCTGCCTTTATTGGGACCGACGGTGGGATGCGTAGGGGTTCGCAGGTTCACTCTTCATTGGTGAATTAAAGCATCAGAGCAGGAATTCGGTTAGGGTTCAGTTGAGAAAAATCAGGTTTCCTCAAGTGGACTGTCATCTAGCTTACCCAGGGCTTTCTGAAAGGGAGCTTCCTGGGCAGTGCGGCCTGGTTTCTAGTTGTTTTCCCAGTAGCTCTGTCACGCAGCTGGCAACTTGGTATTCAAGATGGGAGTCTCAGAATGGACGCCTTGGCAATTAAGAAGTTTGATGCCAGGCACTTACAGTTTAACGCCCCAGCCCTCAGTTTATAGTCCACTCACACGTCTTGCTCCAGCCACCACTGGCCACCCCTCAGGACTCGGGGTCCATGCACCTTCTGCTTAGTCCACTCTCAGGGGAACAGGGTTGAAGAATAGGGCCTCACAGTTCCTGGACACAGACGCAGACACGAGGCCCTCCAGACAGGAGATTCCAGACATCTGGGCCTTGGCCAGTGGTTTAAAGGGCAAGTGGGATGGCACAGGGTCTGGGTGGAGGCTGCCTCTGGGGTCTGCAGAGCCGTCCCTACATTGAGAGGGGCATGGCGGCAGAGAGCCAGAGCAGGGCCTTGTAGGTCAGAGCTCAGGTGGACTTTCTCACCTAAGGCGATAGAAATTATATACTAATCATGATAATGTGCTTATGTGAATAGAATGCATACTTACTATGGCTCTTTTTAAAGTACTTTACAATACTAACTCATTGGAGCCTCATAACAACCCGAAGAAGAAGGCACTGTTGTTATTATTATCCCTACTTCGCAGACAGGAAAGCTGAGGAACCCTGAGATTAAATATTGTGTGAAGTTTACGTAGCCAGAACTAGTGCTGGATGTGGGAAATGGGCCAATGACATCATCTCGTGGAATCTGCTATAGGAAGCTCTGAATGATATTTTCAAAAAAAAGTGCTTTCACCTAAGTACCTTTTAAATTCCAAGTAAATGCTGGTTAGCCATTTCACGTGACAGCTGATAAACAATCAATATTACTTTCACAGTAATCTGCTCGTTATGTTGGCCTCACACAGTTAGAATGTCATCAGGCACGAGTTAATTGCTCGTTTGAGAATTTGGTGTTAGAGCGTTGCCGCTCTGCTCCTTGCTCATCCCTGTGCTCACACTCTCTCCTCCCTCCTCTCTCCTTCTCGTCCATCTAATTGAACATTGGTTGAGTCTCAGTTGTGTACAAAGCTTTCAAACCTGTGATGCAGCCAAATCACCTGTAGGGCTTGTTAAAATAGACTACTGATCTCCCCCTAGTTTCTTACTTGGCAGGTCTGAGTGGACCCTAGCAATCCGCATTCCTGAGGAGCTCCCAGGTGACGCTGATGCTCCTGATCTGAGGCCACACTTGGGAATGCCTGTGCTAGGCATTGCCTCGTAGGTTGTTATACATCATTACAGAGTTATTATAACATGGAATTACTCATATACATTACATATATACTTCATAGCAGATGTATCAGAAATAAGATTCTGTTTTGAAATATGGTAATTTCAATGTACATAAAGGCAAAATATAACATAGGGTATAGGACTTCCACAAAGTTAAAATAGATCTTTTTTTTTTGCTCCTTTAAAAATGTAGTCCAAGTTTATGGATATTTTAAATGCTGTTGCTTAGCTTAGATATTTCCGATCACAAAGTAAACTCTGTAGGTGACAGGTACTTAAGCAGCGAAACGTATCCCTTGTTCTCCACGACACAGATAGAGCAAATATATGGTAGCGTGCAGACTGCAAAGGTGAGTGACACAGCTTTCCCTCTGATACCTACGTTATGCCCTTGGCAATATAAAACAATACATGAATCTGAGCTGAATTCCTTGCCAGGGAGTAGTTTAACATTTCTTGAAATGTTTACCTCCTTTTTTTGGAACTTCTGGTTTACACTGTATTTGGGAAAGACAAAAGGAATTTAGAAATACTCCTTTTATTTCTCATTGAACACAATAGCCTGGATATAAAAATTCCGTCTTAGCCTCCTTTGTTACCAGGAATTTTCTCATTATATTTTCTGTTATAATTCTTATTGCAATTATGAACCATCTTCTAGCTTATAAAAACAGTCTTGTCGTTTTACACTGTTATATCCATCTACTTATCAAAGAGGGGGTTGGTAGTGACAGACACTATTAGGAAACCACTGGTGATTCCGACTTGCCCCTTGAGGTGAGCCAGACTTCCCTGGAGGGCTGTCCGCGCCCCCCGTCCCCCCCCCCCCCCCCCCCCCCCCGCCTTGCCTGAACTGCGGGAGCAACCGCACAGGCAGGCAGAAATCTGCTGCCCTGGCGAGAACTGTGGGCCTGGTCCTCCCGTGATAACTATCTGTGAGTGTTCGCTTTCCCAGACTCTGGCAGTGACTTGAATGTTTACATTGTTAATGCTCAGAGCACAGGTAATGGCAGATTAAAACACAAACGGCATGGCCAACAGAAACAAAGGTCTATTGATAAGGATCACGTCTTCATGACAGAAGACAAGGAGGCAGAGACCAGGCTGCAGGGGATAGAGTTATTGGGGCAAAGAAAAGGAAAATGGGAAGGGTAATGCGAGCCTTTAAAAAGTGCTTGATGGTAAGGAAAGAATCCCTCGGGTCCCTTCTGGTCTCATTGCTCTCATAAATCAGAAGCGTAATCAGATGAGGAATAGATACAGTGTTCCTACAGTTCAGAGTGTCCTCTGCATTTACAGGGAATAGTAAAAGGCAGTGAGGCTGAAAGTTTTAGTGAAATTACATCATTTGAATTAAAAGTATTCTGCACTCATATATTAATAACATGTTAGACTTATGGAGTCAATTCCTCTAGTTGTAATTGAGTATCCAGCATTGTCTTTGGTTTTCCGCAAATTCAGGCTTTGTACTTAGAAATGCATTTTAAGCTAAGTTTCCAGAGATAGCATTTGCACATGTATGTGCCATGGTATTTGCACACCTGCATGTGGGAACTTGTGAATTATGCTCTTACTGGCAGAGGTATTGTGCTCACTTTGGGTTTGTGGGTAACTTTGCTTGTAACCTAAGGGAAGGAGGAGTAGAGGGAAAATCGACTAGGACGTTTCGTTGTGTGAATCCTTAGCCTACCTAATTTTAAGAGCCTACAAATTATTTTCAGATTTCCTAAGCAACACTTTTCAGCTGATACGTGTGCTCATTATGCCTGGTTCCTAGTAGCACTAAAGCCTGGAAGGCTTTCAGACATGCTCGGTGGTGAGTCGGGTCCCCAGACGTTTTTGTCTGGACTGTTGGCAATGTTTCTGTGTTTGTTAATAGAAAACTACTTGTTTTTAACAGGTTCTCATTTAGTCTTTTCAGATGTAGACTATTTCCAATATTTGGGAAGTAGTTCAGATCATTGTTAAACACATTATTTTAGACTAATGAGTAAATCATAATTTTAACCATCATACTATTTGGACAAGAAATTAATAGGAAGATATGTGGACTTTAATTTATTATAAATAATCTAAACTTTCTCTGAAGTATTTCAAAGTAAGATTGATTTTTAACTTAGATATTCATGTTAATTTCCCAATTTTT
>PVKM010008820.1:0-38218 GCA_004027735.1 Carollia perspicillata
AGCCACTGGCCATCTCTGTCTTCTTCGTTATAGAATCCAACTGTCTCTCCTGCCTCACACCTCCTCGTCCCAACATGGGTGGGAATGAGGGAGGTAGGGAAGGTAGGGAAGCTAGGGGCGGGGGGGGGGGTGAGGGGAGCTGAGACTGGGGCACCAATGGCACCACAAATGGGAGTGTCCTCTCAAGTGCCCTCTGTCCTTAATGACCACACAGGGGGAGGTCTGGGTGGGAGGGGAGGTGCAGGCGTACCCTAAGAAGCCTGGTCAACAGCTTGTCTGGTCAGTAGTATCTGCAGCAAGCCTTGTTGAAGGAGCCTAGTTTAGAAAAGTGCAAAGCTACTTCTGGCCCTGGTTAGGTCTTCAACCTGACTGTGCTTGTCGGTAAGAAAAACATCCCCAATGCTCCAACTACTCCCACCCTGAAGCCACGAAACTCTAAGTTTACTGAAAGAAAAAAAAATATTTTTTATTTCAGTTAATCGGGAAGCTTTGTCAGAGCCCTACCCATAAGGAGAAGAGACAACAGCTGCCTTTATTCTTGTTGGTTTGCTTTGCAATCCGCTCTGTGTAAAGTCAGCTAACTCTCTCGGTCACGGGCGTCCGGCTGTCCACAGGCTCCTCTCTGTTTGGCCTTGGCATGGAGGATGAAACAATGTCTTTGCGCTCTCCCTCCCCTCGGTGTTTGTACTTTTCTGCGGCCGTGGTGGTGGTCGCAACCGTAGGCTGAGTCTTAGCTGGCTCCTTGGGGCAGCCGTCACTCTCCAGCGAGCCTCCTCTCTGCATCTTCTCCTCTTTGCAGATGCTGCTGCTCAAGTCCTGGGGCTCAGGGGGGCTGGCAGGGTCCTCAGAGCTTTGGGGCTCGGGTGGGGGTGGGGGCGGGGGCGGGAGCAGCGGTGTGGGTGCCTTTGGGGGCTCTGAGTGGTGGTGGTGGTGGTGGTGCTCCTTCTTGGGGGGCGAGGAGGCACTGCTGCTGCGCCCCTTAGGGCTGCTCTCCTTACTTTTCCGCCCAGGGCTCTTGCAGGTCTTCAGTCCCTTCCCACTCTTTTCGCCAAGGGTGGACACCAGCAGAGGCTTCACCACCTCCTTCACCTCGATGCTGACTGTCTCCCGGGTCTTACGCTTTTTGATGGGGAGCACAGTCTCTTGCACAGACCGGATGGATGATTCCTTCACGGCTTTCTTCTTGGCCTCAGCGGCAGCAGCTGCCACCACACTGCCTGGCTTTCGGCCCCGTTTCTTGGGAATGGCCTGGGGGTCGGCCTCGGCTTTTCGCTTCCTGCCGGGGCGTTTGATAACCATGACTTGGGCTGATGTAGTGGCCCCAGCCCCTTCAGCCTTGCTCCCTGGTGAAGTTTGAAAAGGCATCTTGACAAGCAGCTTCCCGGGACTTTTCTCCAGGACCCTTTTCACCTGCACGCCCTCTGATGCTGCTGCCTTGGGTCTCGTGGTGCCGCTCCCTTTGGGGCGTCCCCGACCTCTGCCAGTTCCTGGAGCTTTGGGAGATTTGGGCTTCTTAGCTGGTTTCTGCTCTCGCCGGGAGGGGCTCCCTCTCCCAGTTACCGTGAAGTCAAAATCATTAGGGTCCAGGGAGGTGTCGCCTACCTTTTCGAAGTATGCAATCAACTCCACTTTAGATCGAAAGGCTTTTCCCTGGGGACTGTAGGAACAAACGGAGAGACACAAAAATGATTAGAAGCTTCCACAGCAATGTCAAAGATGAGGCAGAGCAGAAGGTGGTGATGAACTTTGACAGAAGATGTTCTGCAGGTGATACCCCTGATGATACTACCGAACCACAGTCACATTTAAGAAAAGCCAAGAGAAGCTAAAACTTGAGGGGCATGGCCACAGCTACACATGAAGTAATCAGGCTGCTGAGCAGGGGCAGGTGCCCTACATGGCCTGCTTCTGTACCAGAACAGCTCAGTGCTAGCTGCTCCACAGCTGTTACTTGGATGCCCCTGAGGACCTGCCTGCCATTGAGACTCCCTCCAGCCCCCCAAAAGGAGTCTGATCTGAGAACCCTGTCTAGCCATCACATCAGGCCAGGGCCCATTGTGCTGGCTGTTGCCTGGGCCTGATCTGCCAGTAGAGCACCCTCTGTCTAAATCTGGGCATGCTGTTTAGCATCTCTGGGAATCAGTTTTCTCATATGTCAATAGGATAATGGTTTGCTCACTCTTCTCAGAGTTGTTGAGGCCAAACAAGGTTGTGAATATCCTTTGAAAACTGCTAACCTTTTTGGGATTGTCTAAGGGACAGAACTGAAATATACTTATTCATTCCTTCTCTGAAGCTCAGGCTTGGCAGTTACTGTTTCAATAGAAAACACCCAGTGACCCCTGCCCCCGACTGAAGCTGGACAAATGCAAAAGAGACAGTTGGAAAGGCACATGGAATCCATTTGTGTCTTTCCCCAGAGGCCCTGTCCAAGAGCCCACCTTTCTCAGTACAATTCACAGAGTGGACTAAGCCCTATGAACTCCTAATTCTTCCGGTTCATCCAGCAGTGTCACAGAACAAGTCTCCCAGAAAGATGATGAGGTTATTAACAGGTTCTGAGAAGAGCCTCTCAGCTGGATGGTCTCCAGCTGGGAAATGGCAGCACCCCCAGGGAGCTCCGCTTGCCTGTTGAGCCCAGGCTACTGCGCGTGGCAGACCTTGTGGCCTCAGTGCTTCCCAGGTGACCTCTCCTGACATTCTCATGGTGACCCTGGGTGGGCCCTACTGCTATTCCATTTCCAAATGAGGCTTCAAGGCCTGGCAGGGTAAAGTCACACTCTGCTACCCTGTGTACACCTTACTCAGGGCAGTGACTTCTGCACACAGTTGTCCTAAGTATACCTAGTCATGCCTGCATGTGGTGCTCATTATTGAAGCCACTTTGACCCCAGTTAAGGTCACACACACACATTTTCCTGATTAACTAGCAGCAAAGAGCTCCCATTCCAAGGGACCCCCACTAGTTTTCAGTGCCTATCCTTGACTTCCCACCTATTCAGGCCTCCTGGCTCTGTAGATAGAGGAATTGCCCTTACTTACTTGATCAAATACACATCATACTTCCCAGCGGAGCGGCCAGATTTCCTTTGCTTAAGCTTCCGGGTCCAACCTTCAGGCAGAGTGGGGTCATCATACATGGGTCCCCGGTCGCGAATGATGGACCGCCGCTGTTTGGGGGAGGCAGAAGCTTCTGGGACAGCCGGGGCTGAGCCTGACCCTTCTGAGGTCTCCGCTTTGCCTGCTTCTGCTGGCTCAGCAGAGTGATGGGCTGATGGCTGCAGGGGCTCATGCTTGCCCTCTTTGTCTTCTTTTTTATCCTTCTTCACCTTTTTAAACTTCAGGGGTTTGTCCTTGAGGCCCTGGAGATCCTGGTCTTCTGACTTTTCTTCCCTGAAGTATTAAACAAGTATGTAAGTAGAGGACACATCAGTTTGCAGAAAGAGCAATTACCGGCAGGCTTGGGGCTGCCCAGCAAAGGCTGGGCTCTGGGAGCCGGGCTGCTCTGCCAGTGCTCACCCACGTCTTGATATTCTTCCTTTCACAGATTTCTTTAGGGGCTTTGGGCTACTGCTGGTGGTGGCCAACTATACTCTACCTGCACTGTGGCCACCCCCAGTCCCATTCCTAGTGTGCAGGAGTGAGTGGCCTGCACAGGTGGCATTTTTTCCTGAGTAGAACACTGGGTGGCTTCTCAATATGCTGCCTTGGCAGAGGCCACTTTATGAGCTGCATCCGAGGGCTGACAGGAGGCCCTCAATTGCTGGAGAGGAAGCTGTCCACCCAAAGCGGGGGTGGAGGTCCTCTTCACAAAAGCCTGGCCTGAGTGTTACTATACCTTCTGTATTCTGGGTTTTTTAAATATGTACTCAAAGAACTGCTGTGAGGCACAGTACAACCTTCTCACAGGAACACAGTTCTACACGACCCCCTTGGGAAGTGGTGCACAGCACAGCACTGTAGAAAGAGTGGACAGGTTTGGAGCCAGCCAACTTGAGCTCCAATCCTTATTCTGCCCTTTCCAAACATGAACCTGAGCAAGTGACCTCAACATCCTATGCCTGTTTCCTCATCTGAACAATGGGAACTAATCCCCAGAGGAAGAAAAGTCACTATATAAATACTGGCTAACTTGGGCAACCAGAAACCACTGCCCAGGATTGTGGCATAAGAAAAAAAGTAATCCCAGGTTGGATGAGACTATATCAGGAGATGCTCCCTTACAACAGCACAGCCTAGCTGGTGGGAGGAAGAAGAAAGACAGAGAGGCACCCTCCCTGTTCCAGGGCAGGTACTTCCCCATTCTTTCACACTTGACAGAGCAGCTCCTTCCCTATACTTTGGTTCCATCTGGTAGATTCCCTTGCGTACTTCAGAATACTCACTGAGAGGCCCTGGACCCTGGGACCTCCCAGGACATGCTGTTCTGTCTATGATGCTCTCATGGCCGGGCTAAGAGGGCAAGAACACAACTGGGGCCAGGGGAGGCTTAGAATGAATTGTGAGTTCAGAATTAGCTACCTGCTAGTCCCCTAGCTAGCGGCTCATTCTGGAAAAGGGCAAGACTATTCCTGTGCTCTGTATCTCAGCTCTAGAGCTGCCCTGTCCCATATAGCTCACATCTGCACTGATCACTGTCCTGGAGCTGGTCTATTCCAAGTGACTTCCCTTCCAGTGCACACTGTGAAGACTTCAATAAAGACACTGTGGTGTGCACTTGAAAGCAGACTCGAATGGCATGGGTTAAGTCACGGAAGGCAGGTTAGCACCAGGACTCACTTGGTGCCATGAGGACACGCTTTTCCTCAACAGCTCAGGTTGGGTCTGGGGAGACAAGATAGTGATGAGGGTGTGTCCTAGCCCTCCTCAGGCTTACTCCTGAGTTACCTGGATCTTCATCCAGAAGTTTAGGGCCCCCAGCATTGCTGCTAGGGTCACCCAGATTCAGCCCTTGGTTCACAGGAGACCTTTTCCTGCTCTAAAAGCACGGGTCCCTAACCTGATCTAGCAGAGCTTACTTTTCAATTTTCCCCATCATAGCTTCTCAGCAGGAAACAAAGAAAAACTCTGGGAAGCTGGGTGTGGCCTGAGGCCCACCGGTGCAGAGGGAGAAGGGGAGTTCTGCTAGCAGCAAAGTGGTGGACAGACTGGAATTACCACTTCCACACAATCTACAGAGGCACGCGCTGCTGAAGTCCAGGGCTGCTTCCCGGAACCTTGACAGAACCGGAGTCAGAGAAAACCACTGCACTGATGGAACAGGTCTGACTTCTTCAGAACTCTCATTTGTATTCCCCAAATAATTTTACCACCATGCAGTCAAGTACAAGCCATATGACCCAGGAAGGCCTCTTAGATACAATCAAGGGTGTTGATGCAATCTAGGGAAATCCCTTCTAGAAACCTACCCTGAAGAGATCCCTCCAGAAAGGTAAAACAAGAGAGGATGATGTTGTTTACACAGCATTGTTTTTACTAGCTCAGGACAACTCAATGGCTGCCACTAGGGACCTGCTTGACTAGACAAAAACATGCCTGCACCATCGAGAGCACCCCAAACCACCGAGGAGCGAGCCTCGGGATCTTCTGTGAAGTAAAAAACGCACATCGTAGGCTGCCTTTTGTGTGAGCACAGGCACACGTCAGAAACCACTGAACTGCTGAGGCCTCTCTGGGTATGCCAGGGCATAATTTCAACTTCTGAATCAGGTAAAAGTTTACATAACCCAAAATAAAATGAAAACAAGAGGTAATAAAACCTTATTACACTGAATACAAACATAAACAAATGAATAATTACATCAAACTGATAACATACCACAGAGAAAAAATTATTTCCAATACTTTTGACCACTGTGCTCTGTATAGCCATGGTGGGACATATTCTAAGGCCAATGAAGGCACCCCAGGGGCAGAGAACATGCCTGGTGTCCCTGGAAGGGGACCAGGCTGGGCCCTGGGAGAAGTGGGTGGTTCTGGTTCTGGGGAAGCCTGTGGAGGCAGAAAGCAGGAGCCCTTAGAAGTTAATAGGGAGAGTCAAAGAGGACACAGGTGCTGGCTGAAAGGGTTCCCTTGTATTGGGCAAAGCCGCAGCCAGGTGAGTGTTCAAAAGAATGAACTGATTAGAACATAGTGAAGAAGAAAAAATCCACATGGCGATATAAGGGGAGAAAAGAGAGCAAGACCTAAAGGAAGTGAAGGGGCAGCCCTGTAGCTGTGTGTGGGAGAAAGGTTCCAGACAGTAAAGAGGCCTCAAGGGGGGACATGGAGGGCTTTGTTGGGTTTTATGCCAAGTGTGATGGGAAGCTTTGAGTAGGGGACAGGGACAAGGGCTCTTATCTTCAAAGGATTACTCCAAACAGAATGCAGGAGACCTAAGAGGATAGCAGGGAGGACCTCTGAGGAGCCTCTTGCAGTGGTCTTGGTGTGGCCCAGGATGGAGATAGCGGAGGATCAGGGACACGACCAAGAGGTAAAGCAACAGAGGCAGCTGGTGGACTGGTGTGGGGGTGAGGGGAAGGGACGAGTTAACAACCTCTGCCAAAGCCTGGGAGCATGGGGCTCAAGGAGAGGAGCACACAGATCTTCGGCTGCTAGCTACCAAAGTGGGATTATCCAGCTGTGTCCAAACTCTGACTTGGGCCTAAATGAACTGTTTGGTTTTTTTTTTTATTGTGATAAAATGTACATAACATGAAATTTACCTTTCTAATCATCCCTAAGTATTCAATACATGAAATTTTAATAGTACCAAAGATGGGGGAATAAAAGGACCTTTAACTTTATCTGTAATATTCTAGGTTCTTTAAAGTGAAATTACCTGAAACCACTATGACAATATGGTGGTTTTCAATTCTGTGCAGAGGGATATACAGATGTTTGATACTTAAAAACAAATAACAAAAGCCCCAAAATGATGCAAAACAAGTAATCCAAATGAGTTTACCCCTGGCCCCAGTGCCTGCTCAGTCCCAGGGCAGCCTGAAGGAGGGAGGACAGGATGGGATGCCTGGCAACTCCCTAAGCATCCCCCCAACACACACACTCTAGGTGGTTATGGGGTTTGCCGAAGCATACATTTTTCTTTCTTTTTGCCTTCCTTCCTTCCTTATCCATCACCACTTATCCCCCCACACCCTCTTCCATCTCCACCCACCCCTTACCCTCCCAAGCACACACTTTAAAAAAGAAAACAAACCAAACCCTCCTTCATCTTCCCTCTAATCACAACATATAGATGTGTGCACACACATACATGTACACACACATGATCCTGAGTATGAGAACTGAGCACCTAGTTCACATTCACAAATTCATATATTTTAGGGTTAGGATTAGCTTCAGAAAAACCACCTATTCAATTCTTCAGTGTTACAGATGGAAAGAAAAGGAAGTACAACCAGACAAGGGAACTTGTCTGTTTTCATTGATGCCCTTGCCCTGGGCCAGACTCTGCTAAGGGCTGGGATTCCAGGGCACAATTAGCATCATTCTTTGGTCTTCTAGGACCCCCAGTTTAGTGTGTGTTGGGGGGAGGACAAAGGGGTTAACAAAAAAAATAGTGACACCTCCCCTGTTCCAGGCAGAGGGAAGCCTAGAGATGGAGATTCCCTGGAGGAGGAAGTCCTGAGATGGGTTTTTAAGTTTCACTGAGGAGTTTCACAGGACGGCTGGGAGGACACAAGGCAAGGCAGGGCAGGCCAGATGAGCAGAGGCAGCAGTACCAATAGCCCCATCCTGTTCCCACTATGATGCCTCTCCTGGGAGGGAGACCAGAGGCCCTGGGCTGGCCCTCTCTCCCACCTTCATTTGAGTTAAGATGGCACTTCTGAGAAGCCTTCCCTGTTCCTTCTTCCCACTCCCATGAGCAGGAGTACCCTATGCCCCACAGTGTACTTCGAATATCCCACCACGATGAGCACTCCCCCAGACACTGTGCACCTTCTTTACTGCCAACTCCCCACTCACCACACTGTTCCAGGCACAGGAACAGTGCTCAATTATCATGTGCCAAGTGACAATCGCAACTCAGATGCTATACTACCTTTGCTGATTCTTTTTTCAAAGTTCTCATCCGCGGACACACTTACTGATTCGAGAGAGGGAGGAGAAGGGAGGGAGAGAAACATCAATTGGTTGCCCCTCGTACGTGCCCCAACTGGGGACTGAACCCGCCGCCTAGACATCTGCCCTGACTGGGACTTGAACCTGTGCGCCAACCAACTGAACCATGCTGGCCAGGGCTACCTTTGCTTCTTTTGATGGCTGTATCCCTGTGGCCATTGGCTACGAGGGAGGAAAAGGGGCTAGCTGAGCTGAGTCACTCAGAGCATACAAGTATGCTCTGAGTGACTAAAAAACGAATTTGGGTGCTACCAGAGCCTGGTGGTCACTGGTGGGTTGGCATTGGCAGGATACAAGGCTGGGGCAGTCACTGAGGGCCTTGGTGCCACACTTGCCCAGGGGCACAGACAGCGACATCTACAGTGATGGGGAGGGAAGGGTTATGAGGGCAGCAGTATGGGAGATGGTTACTCTGGGAGGGTAGGTTCTAGGCTTCCACAGACTAGATTCCAGCAAAGAGGCAGTCAGGCCCACAGACACTCCTCCTGGTAAAACTACTAAAAAGACTGGACTGAAATGAACATCTCCTATATAGAAAACAGTGTTTAAAAACTCTTACCCACACAGACAAGCTGGCATGAAATTAAGGAATGCCTAGGCTAAAGAGTAAGGTAAGGAAGGGAAAGGTCCTGTTCTGTGAAGAAACCTGACAGGCACCCCCTTAACAAGAGATCAAACTGAGCGCTACTGGCTGTGGCCAGCCTGTAGAAGTGCTATAGAGGAGCAGGAGCATCAGCACCACCCTGTCCTGCAGGAACGGTATATAGGCTATGAAGAAACAACAGGAAGAGTCCAAAGAAGGGTTCCATTTCACACGACAATGGACTTGGGCTCCTCAACATGGTCTGTGGCATGAAAAAAAGGGCTGGGGGCTGCTTTGGGTTAAAGTAGACTGAAGAGACAGAACAACGCGCAATCCTGGACTGGCTCCCAGGTTCGAAGGTGCTAAATGAGGTGGTAATAGCATTTGGGGAATGTCAATATGGTTCCATGTTAGCTCTACATTAGGCTTCCTGAGTGTCATAACTGCATCCTGTGCTTTTAGGAAAGCCATGCTTGAAGTACTTAAGAGCGCAATGTAATGACGACTGCAACTAAACCTCCAACAGTAAAGGGTTCAGGGGGAACATATGTTTAAAAGGTGGGGGAGATGACATCAATATACTGGAAGCTATGCTGGGTGATAGTAGTAATTTGAAGCATTTTCAGGAAAGCTTTCTAACAATTAAAGAAAATGCCTTTACTTTACACGACTACCTTAAAGAGAAAAAGCTGGAAAGCCTGCAGAAGTGCCTTCTTTCAGTGGCTGAAAGAACCATAATATTTTCCACAGTGTTATGCTCTAAATGGTGAAGCTGTCAAGATATTTCCCCATGTTTAAAATAAAATCATTGTTGAAGGAAGCCATGCCTAGGACCCGACTTTTAATGCACAATGAGAACAACTCACTTGTGCATTGTGTGAGAGGAAGCACAGATCGGGGTCATGGTAAAAAATGGTTGGCTGATGGAGATGCTGGGTGCAAATGCCAACTGAGATTTCAATGGCCTGGTGCTCTTCTGTTTCTTAACCAGAACTGCCACTAGTTTTGCTAGCAAGCTCTGATTACCAAATCATAGAGATTTAGCATGGTGTATTGCACCTGCTTGTCCCTTAATGTTATTTTATTGTTTGGTTTGTAGAACACAAGATTTCTGCCCCCCCCCCCCGGAATGCTCATATCATATTCAAGCAGAAAGGCCTTCACAAATCTTAAATATCTACGAAGCATGAGAGAAAGCTCTTGGTAATAAAACATCATTCAGTGATTCTGCTGCTAGACCACAAACATTAGACCAAATCTTCCCTATGATCTAGCAGAGGAAAATTAGAGTTGCAGGAATCTTATTTTTGGGACAAATCATTTTATCTCGAGAGGTCTGATGGTGAGAACTGCCTGTATTTTAATGATGAAAATAACCTACAGTAATCCTGTAGAATGCAGTCATGGGTGCTCATCTGACCCAAGGCTACTGTACATTACAGGGAAACAAGCAACCAACAGCTGGCAGGTGCAGCTAGCCAGACAACTGTGGTTTTTCTAATACCCCACTAAAATGACAGCTGACTTCACCAATTACGCTAAATCATAAAGGTAGGTTTTATGATTCCTATGCAGTGCTCAGAATCCACAGCTGTCTCCAAGCAAGCCTGTCTGGTTGCAGGCACAGAGGCCAAGCAAACAGCTCTGTCATCTGTCCCAAGAAAAAGCCCAGCCTGGGGACCTAGGATGACACATGATAGACTGGACCAAGCTGACCTGAATGCCACCTCTGAAGCCCAAGACATGGTAACAATGCCAGTCAGAAAGTAATTTAGATCTCACCTATAAGAGGAACCTAACCAACAAAAGAAATTAAGTGAGAAAATAGAACCAGAGACATGGAAATAAAGAACAAACTGACAGTAACCAGAGGGGAGGTGGGGAGGGTGATAACGGGAAAGACGGGGAAGGGTTGAGTCAAGGAACATGTATAAAGGACCCAAGGACAAGGACAATGGAGGTTGGGGGGAGGATTGAATGTGGGAGGTGGGGGTGGGTAGGGCAGGGAAGAGTAATGGGGGAAAATGGGGACAACTGTAATTGAACTACAATTAAAAAAAGTAATTTAGTTCAAGAAGTTTAATGACTAGGCATTTAGCCAAGTTGAAGGTTGTTGACAAAACAGTCTGAGGATATTCAATCATTTTTTTTTATTGCGGTAAAACACACATAACACAGAATTTACCACTAGCAGCACTTAATACATTCACAACGTCATGCAACCATGACTGTTATCTAGGTCCAGAACATTTCATCACCCATGGAGGAAACCCCATAACCATTAAGCAGTTGTTCCCCCTGTCCCTCTTTCCGATCCTAGCAACCACTAATCTCCTTTCTGTCTTTATGTATTTGCCACTTTTGGACATTTCATATAAATGGAATCGTGGATTATGCGACCTTTTGTGACAGGCTCCCTTCATTCAGCATGTTTTCAAGGTTCAGAACATCATCCCGTTTCATGGCTGAATCACATTCCACTACGTGGAAACACCACACCTGGTTTTATCCTGTCTTCTGTGGATGCACATCTGGGTTTGTTTCCTATGAACATTTGTATACAAGATTTTACATAGATGTATGTTTTTAATTTCTTGAGTCTGTACCTAGAGTGCAATTGCCGGGTCATATGGGAACTACCTGCTTAACCTTTTGAGGCACTGTCAGATTGTTTCCCATGGGGCTTCCTTTGGGGGGTGATGAAAATGTTGTGGAACTAGATAGGAGTAAAGTAGAGTGTCAGCAATTGCTTTCACTCTGCAGATAGGGGCAAGCTTTTAACAGAAGTCATGACAGCAAGAATGCTAGGAACAGTGCAGGGATGTTTCCTTTCACCTACTTATTCAGTAGCTAGCATTCCTCGAGCACCTTCTAGGTACTATGCATGAGCTGTACGAGGGCCAGGGGTGGTACAGCACAAGACACACTTTCTACCTGCATCCATTTCTTCTCTTCCCCTGGTATGGTCATTCTTTTAAGGCCGTCAACAATGACAGGAATCATACCAATTCTGATGAATGTCGTTAAAGGGGAGGTACTGGGAGCTAGGGGAGACCCATCGAGGAGCTGGGGAAGAACTTGAGAAGTAGGGATGACAGCGACAGTGACACAAGGATGTGGGGCTACTGGGGATGGGGGAAGGATTATGCCCAACGTGGTAAAGCGTATACAGCCGTGGACCACCACTGATATGCAAGCAGGGTGGCTTTACCACCAGCTGTGCCCATGAAGGTGACTGTAGAGGAAGTTGGCCAAATGAGGTAAGAATGGAAGGAAATCGAGAACCCAATCCTTATTACTGATGTCTTTATAATTCCATCTCTTCCTCTGGAAAGCCTGTGTGCTAGAATTTGCTCTCCCATTCTCTAGCCTCCTCACCCAGCAACTTCTCTTCCATCAGGTCCCCCAGTGCCTTTGCTTCTATATCCTTCGGGGTACTCATGGTGAGCCTCTGAATGGGTGGCTGGACACTCGCCTGGGCAAAGTCGGCCTCCAGTGCCCCATGACAAACATCTAGTCTTCAAAGTCCCGAGAGCTGGTCTCCACAGACACATTGTGCCTGCCTTTTTGATCCTCAGCAATACATTCCCACAGCTGCTTCTTCTCCCATCCGGTTTTCTGTTGATACTGTTTTCTTCTTACCTTTTGTATACTTCTATGTAAACAAGTTTTATAGACTTCTAGCAAGTGTCAGCTGCTTTTATTGAAGAACACAATATTTGCCAAAATAAAATTTCAATACAGAGGCAACATACTGGTGGGGGGAAGGGGCAGTTAGGAGATCTCCAGTAACAGAAGAGGAAACTACCTAAGAGTCAGCTCACTTTGTCTGACTATCTCAATAACTAACTTCAAGTTAATGGCTTTGTTTTCATTATTGTGCCTCTTGCTAGTATAGGTCACCCCACATCTGCATGCCTGACAAACTTTTGTTTCCTGATGACATCTGAGCTCATTGAAATAACCGGCAAAATACATAAAAGGGGAAATCTCTCTCAGTGTTGGCGAACACGAAGGATGCCATCAATGGCTGAGGCACTCTGGAGAGACTGCTGTAAGATGTGGTGTGGTTGGAGTTGACATGAGAGAAGTTCTGCTCCCATGACTCTACTGCCCTCAGACATGGGCGTGGAGGGTGGACCTGCCAGGGAGGTCTAGCTAGGAATAGAATTCCTAACAAAGCCCTAGGAAATCTTCAAGGTCAGAACAGGACCTCGGAGCCAGGCTGGCTGAAGTGCACTTTGCTGATGACAAATCAAGGGCCTAGAAGCCCAATCGTGCCATACATGGAAAGAACAGTGACAGGCTGAGGGGTTTCCCTGGGCACTGATAAGAGCTCGGGACGGACAGAAAAGGGGTGGGGTGCTTCAGTGATCCTGCACTGCTGGAACACCCAGGAAGAGATACGCAGATATGGATGGAGACCTCACTTGTCTCAGCAACCTCCCCAGCAGCAGCCTGGGAATCCACCCTATGTCCATCCCAGCTTCTGACAAGGGGGATTTAAAGCCACCAGGAAGCAGTGGGCAAGAAGCAGGGACTAGTTTTCTATCCCATAGACAACTCTAGGGAGTGGCTAAACAGTAAGTAACATGACTAGTGACAAGACAAATAACAAATTGGTCACTCCCTGTGTACAAACACTAATTGGGTAGAAAACATATTAGGAAGATTGAATGTTGTCCTTCCAGTCAAGATCCCAATGGAATTCCCTTCAGAATCTGACATTTACCTAGAACAGCCAAAGACCATATAGGGTATGGGGCCATGACTTGCTTCCTGTGGCCACTGCATCACATACCACCCGACAAATTTGACTCCACATGGATTAGAGAAATAGGGTCAAATGACAGGTTACAACTTCCTACAGAACTGTTTTCTTCCAATCCGTAAGAAAATAAACAAAACAAAAGTGGGAAGGAGGAATATGAAGCTAACAATTCATCACGCAAAGGAAAGGGACATAAAATCGAATGCAATACATTTCAAAATCCAGCAGTCTAGGAAAGGATTACAGAGGGCAAAGCAGCAGCAAGACAGAGCTCCTGCCCTGGCCCCGTCCCCACAACACCCCGAGACCTCTCAGCCTGTAAGCTAGAGAGAAGCAACTGGGTTGGAGTCAGTAACTTTTCCCTTTTAGGCCCAGGAACTACAGAAGTTCCTGCTGAGTGGTGCAGGACAAACAGGTAACGTGTCAGCAAGCCAGGCTGGATCTCTGGGAAGCAACTGCTCTTGGGTACACATGGATTCAGGGAACCACCTGGAGCCTGAGAAGCCCCCTTTCTGCATTCCTACAGGAAATGGCACACATGTCCTTTAAGCAGCTGGAGTAAGCCTTGGTGTAAGACATTTAACACAATTCTCAGGACAGAGAGAAGAATCTAGATCCCACCAAAGACTATCTCTCACTACAGCTCCCCCAGTGCGCAAGTTCTCTGTGACCACAAGATAAAAGAGCTCATCACAGCCCAGAGGGGAAAGCAGTGAGAGTGGATGCCAAGAGACTGGGAAGAGAGGGCCAAGAATTCCCCTGTTGTACCAAAGCAAACAGAATGACTGCATGGAGTCATCATCCAAGCCTGAGCCAAGATGACAAGAAATGACATGGTAACTCTGCAAATATATTATGGCTAGAAGGAAAAAACAGAGACAGGGAAGGAGATGGCTCAGGATACGCCAAGTCCTCCGCCAAAAAGGAGATAACACCACAGGGAAGAGAAGGAACACTCGCCTACCACAACTTTATAAGAACATGTTCTCAATAGAAGTTCAAAGATGAGATGATAAAACAGTAAGGTGAAAGGACAAATTCCCAACCTGAGAAACAAACTGCACACCAAACCACATCACTATGGAACTCATAAATACATTTAAAAAGAGCCCCAAACGGACTATGCATCGCTGAAAATCAAAGTAAACAAACAGTGAATGCACATGAAAATGACAAAAGCTAAATCAATTAGAGCAAAGCTAATAGCATTGGGAAAGAGACAAAGCCAAACTAACAGAAGGGTAACTTGTTGTCTCCATAGTAGGGAACCCCCGAAGTGGAAAAGATGCCATCCAAGATATATTACAAGAGCGCTGACCCATGTGGCTCGGTTGGTTGAGTGTCATGTGCAAAGCCAACGGTTGCTGGTTTGATTTCTGGTCAGGGTACATGCCTGGGTTGGGGCCTGGTCCCTGATTGGGGTGCATACGTGGGGCAGTCAATCAATGCTTTTCTCACACATTGATGTTTCTCTCCCTTTCTCTAAAAATAAATAAATAAAATCTTGAAAAAAAAAAGAGATGTAAGAGAACTGACCTGACACAAAGATGTGCTGCATATATAGCCTGAAAAAACACATCGTGTTCCCAGGAAAATGTGATAAAGAATGTTTCTCTTTCTCTCTCTATCACTCTACCCCCCCCCACTCTAAAATCAATAAATTAAAAAAGAGAATTAAAAGAAAAGTACACTCAACAGTGAGAAACTCTGGTCAACCTCCTCAACTTCAAGGATAAAGAAAGAATTCTTTAGGCACCCTGAGGGAAAAAGCAAAAAGCCTTCCTGGGGTGGGGGACATCAGAAGACCAGGTGTATGTAACATCTACTAAGTTCCTGACCTGGCCAGTGTGGCTCAGTTGGCTGGGCATTGTCCTATAACTAAAAGGTTGAGGGTTCCATACCCGGTTGGGCGCTTACGGGAGGCAACCAACTGATGCTTCTCTCGCACATTGATGTTTCTCTCTCTCCCTTCCTCTCCCTTTAAAAGCAATGAAAAATGTCCTCAGACGAGAATAATAATAACAACAGCAGCAGCCATCTATGAAGTTCCAAGATGGTTCAGTGCAGTGGTAAGGAGCACAGACCTAAAAGCCAGCAAGCGTGAGCTCAAATCTGGGCTTACAGTTATGGGTCGCTGTGTACACATACACACAAGGTAAGGCCAGAGAGATGGGCAGGGGCCTGATGCCTGAGGGAGGCCTCTCTGAAGTGAATCTGAACTCAGATCTGAAGGAAATGAGGGGTGAGGGAGAAGGTCATATAAAGAGGAGCCACGGCCCTGACCCCAGGAACAACCTGGCATGCTCCAGGAACAGCAAGAGCAATGGGCTGGAGCCAAGTGAGCAAGGCAGAGAAAATGAGCTCAAAATGAGGCATGCCTGGCTACATAATTTGCAGGGCCCAGGCTAACATGGAAATGCAGGGCTTCTTGTACGAAAATGGAAAATTTCTAGATGGCCACAGTAGAGTATTAAACTAAGCACAGTTCTTCTAAGCCCTGGGCATTATATAGGTTACATGCTCAAAGAGCCAGTCCTGCTTTCAGGCAATGGACTTTGGATTTTATTGAGAGAGGGGTAAGAGGCCCCCATAGGATTTTGTCTCAGAGGAGTGACATGATCAGGTAAAAGTTTTAAAAAGCTTACCATGTGGAAAATGTAGAGTGTGTGTGGGTGAGGGGACAGGGAGACACAAGGTGCTGCAGAGTGGGCTCACAGTTTGGGGCATTAAATGTTTATTAGAGATTGATACCTGGGGAGGAAGAGGACCTGGGCAGAGGAAGAAGCCAAAGTACAATGTAGGCCCAACGAAGCTCTGGCCCACCTTGGGCTGAGATGGCAAGACAGGGGTTTTGTACTCCCCTTTACTCAGTCACCTGGACACTGCCCTGGAAATAGTGTGATCTGGGTGAGAAGGCTCTCACTTGAAGGAACAGGCAGTTGGAGGCTGCCTGTTGACTGTACCCCAAGCTGGGGACCTGTGGGTAATCTCTATGCTGTATGAGTTATTGCAGAGTCTAGGTGGGTGATGCAGTGGCTGGTCTAGGTGCTGTCAGTGGAGGGCGTATTTGTGCTGAGGGCAGGAAGGGTACAGATGAAGGGTTCTGATTTCCATATTTTATGTTTTCCGTGTTGAGACATTTTGCTTCCTAGAGGTCTACAGGACAGCTGGATATACAAGCCTAGAGTTCAGGGGAGTCTGGGCTAGAGACAGATAATCAGGATATACTCAGCACAGAGGTCTGAACAACCAGGAGAGTGAGGGCATCTCAGGCGTGCGTATGAACCCTCTGTCCACTCTCTGGATTTGTGATGAGAGGAGCCAGCAAAGGATACAGAGGAAGAGTGAGGTGGTAGCAGGACAATCAGGTGTATCTGTTCAGATTATTGGTGGCAAGCAATGGAAACTCTAGCTTATTTACACAAGGACATGATTAAAAGGCTACTGGAATATGGAAGGTGGTGATGTTTGCATGATATGAATGTACTTAATACTAAGGAACTGTATACTTTTAAGTGTATTTTACCATAAAAAAAAACTGGAAAAAAGGCTTACTAGGTGACCAGAGAATCCCTAGAGGGTTGGAGGAAAAGGTTTTTGACTTGAGTTGGCCATGAACAACCAGCACTGCCTCTGCCACCATGCAGGGAGCAGCACTGGCCACAAGCTACTGGGGTCGTTCCTGCAGCCCTGACACTGAGCAAGGGCTTCTCTTGCTGCCTATGACCCTGCCCCCAGGCAGGTGGGTCTAACTGGTGGAGCCCAGGCACATAGCCATACCCTCCTGCAAGGCTCAGACCATTTTTGGGAGTTAAAGGACCAGATAGCCAATATTTTCTGTTTTGTAGGTCACATGGTCTCTGTCATAACCACCCAATTTGCCAGTACAGTGGAAGAAGAGCCACAGACAGTGCATAAAGGAAGGGGTGGGGCTGGACTGCAATAAAATTTTATTTATAAAAACAGGCAGTGGGCCAGAGTTGCCCTTGGGATGTAGTTTGCTGATACCTGCCCCAGCTGAAAGGGAAACTAGGAAAAGAAGCAAATGGCATTTTCAGCAACTACAGTCAGAGGTCACTTGGCCTCCCATCAAACTCAAAGCGGGGTGAGAGTTTCCCCAACACAGAAGTGGCTCAGATGTGAGATAAGGCAGTCGAGGGAAATAAAAGACTACCCAGTGATTCTGTACAAGAAGGTGATGTCCTGGAAGAGACACAAGATTTCCAGGAGGGAATAACCATGTCAGAAGGAGGACTTGCCGATGGCCATGACAATGTGGACATCCGCTGGGAGTGACAAGACTGTTCTGTGGAATGTGGGGAAGAAAGCCTCTGTGGAGTAGGCTGAGTAAAGAGCGGGAGGTGAGGAGAGGGAACAGTGAGTAGCCAACTCTTGAAGAGCTTAGCTAAAGGGGGAACAGAGAGTGCAGCAGGAGCAGAGGAGGGAGTGCTTAGTGAAGACGGGAAATTCTAAAACCTTTTTGTAGGATGATGGGCATGATTCATGAGGAGGGAAAACTGACAGAGTCCAAGGGAACATGGAACCTGAGAGCTAGGAGCACAAGAAGTCTATGTCACCAGCAGAGCAGTTAAAGCTCTGTGGGTGGAGCAGTTTCCAGTGACGAGAAACTCTAGGCTGTGACGATGGCAGTGGGTGGCTGAGGTCACTGGAGAAGAGATGATCAAGGAGATGGTGAGCCAGGTGCTAGAAGGGCCATCTATGTGGGACTTAAGTTACTTGTGGGATGGAAAGGACTGAGTCAGAGAGACAAAGACTGTAGGCCTAGCACTAATCCTCAATGGAGGAGGGGGAAAGTTTGGGGCAATAAACAAGCCTGCGACAGAGAGTGTGTGGGCTTGGAAAGCTGAGTGCCGAGTGGAATGAGCACCACAGCATGCTTTTTTGAGAGCATGCATCATGAACATGGAAGATGCGGCTCCTCTTCCTACCCAGTGTACATGGGCCCTGAGAGTTTACAAGGCTGCTCTCTCGGTATGAAATGGGAGCAAGAGAGTAGGGATGTAATGTGGCTGGGGCCTCAGGGCTTAAGAAGGGCTCTCTGCAGGAAGAGATACCTGAGCTGAGACTTCAAAAATAAATAGAGACTTCTGGTCAAGATGGTGGCATAGGTAAACACAACTTACCTTCTAACACAACCACATCAAATTACAACTAAATTGTAAAACAACCATCACTCAGAGCTGTCAGAAATCAAGTTGAATGGAAGTCTGACAACTATGGAATTAAAGAAACCACATCCATCCAGACCGGTACAAGGGGTGGAAATATGGAACAGGCTGGTCCCACACCCATGTGTGGTGGATAAAAACGGGGAGGGATATCTCAGGAGGGAGGAGTCCCAGGCCCACACCAGGCCCCCACACCAGGCCCCAGGCCCAGGGTTCCACTGCCACGAAGGTAAGTCCCTATAACTTCTGGCTACAAAAACCAGTGGGGCCTGAGTCGGAGGAAGAAACTGTTGAAACCCTTTTCAGTTCCTCTGAAAGAACCCACACACAGACTTACTCAGACTCGCTCTTTCTCAGCTTTAGCACTGGGGTAGCAGCTTGAAAGGCACCAGTGGCATACTGGGTGAAACTGAGTATCTGGCATCAAGGCAAGAGCTGGGGGACAACTTTCTCCCAGACAGAAAAGTGGGCAGAGGCCATTTTCCCTTTCCTGAACCCTCTCCCCATAGAGTCAACAGAGCAGGCAGACAGGTACCATATCTGAGACTCCATCAACCTGGCTAACACTGTCTGACCAGCCCTGGAGATCCCCTGAGACTCACCCTGTCCCACCCAACTTGTGGGCCCACCCAAGCTGTTAAAAGAGACTTTTCCATATGAATGGCTGGTCTTGGCTCACACTTCACAACTTCGTAAATCCTCTCAAACAAGCAATAGCTGGCCTCGGTGAGTCCCCAGTCCCCGTACCTCTGGCTAAGTGGCCCCAGGCCTGGAACTAGCAGCAGCCAGCCTAGATTCACAGCCTGGCTTTGCCTGGGAAGCTCCAAGCCCAGCACAATTAGCAGCCTTTTCAGATTGCTTTACAACCCAGGCAGGGTGGCTCTGGGCAAAACACAGGTGGAGGCTGACCTTGGCCTGCACCACCCTGGAAACCCCAGGGCCAGAGCACCCAGTGGGCAGCTACAGACCATGTCAGAGCACCACCACCCTGCCCCTCCAGAACTGATCCTCCACAGAGGGCACAGGTTGGTGGTCAGTGGTCACAGCCAGTCCTTGCAGCTGAATGGCCTGGATAAATCCTTCTCATTGACTTGCCAACAGCAATCAAGGCTCAACTACAAGAGGAGGGTGTATTCAGCCCACAGAAAGGGCGTACCTCAAGTACCCAGTTTAGGTGATAGGGGAGTCTGTGCCACCGGACCCTACAGGACACCTACTGTAACTGGTCACACTACCAAGACATGGAGTCATAGCAGCTCTAATACATAGAAACAAACACAGGAAGGCTGCCAAAATGAGAGACAAAGAAACACAGCCCATATGAAAGAACAGATCAAAATTCCAGAAAAAGGACTAAACAAAATGGAGATAAGCAATCTGTCAGCTGCAGAGTTCAAAACACTGGTTATAAGGATGCTCAAGGAACTTAGCGAGGACCTCAACAGCATAAAAAAGATCCAGTCAGAAATGAAAGATACACTAATTGAAATAAAGAACAATTTATAGGGAAACAACAGTTGAGTGGATGAAGCTGAGAATCAAATCAATGATTTGGAACATAAGTGGGCAAAAAACAACCAATCAGAACAACAAGAAAAAATAATCCTCCAAAAAACCCTACAAAAAAAAAAACAAGGACAGTATAAGCAGCCTCTGGGACAACTTCAAGAGATCCACCAGTTACATCATAAGGGTGCCAGAAAGAGAAGAGAAAGAGAAAGAAATTGGAAATCTGTTTGAAAAAACAATGGAAGAAAACTTCCCTAGTTTGCTGAAGGAAATAGACATGAAAGTCCAGGAAGCACAGAGAGTCCCAAACAAGATGGATACAAACAGCCCCACTCCAAGACACACCATAATTAAAGTGCCAAAGGTTAAAGATAAAGAATCTTAAAGGCAGTAAGAGAAAAGTTAATTAACTTACAAGGGAGTTCCCATAAGACTGTCAGCTGATTTCTCTAAAGAAACTTTGCAAGCTAGAAGGGATTGGCAAGAAATATTCAAAGTCATGAAATGATGGGACCTACAGCCAAGATTGCTCTACCCAGCAAAGCTATCATCTAGAATTGAAAGGCAGATAAGGAGGCTCTCAGACAAGAGTAAACTAAAGGAGTTCATCATCACCAAACATATGAAATGTTAAAGAGACTTATTTAAGACAAAGAAGATCAAAACTATGAACAATAAAATGGCAATAAATACAAATCTATCAACAATTAAATCTAAAAAGCCAACTAAGCAAACAAGGAGAACAGAGACAGAATCATGGACACAGAGAGTGTTCTGATGGTTTCCAGATGGGAGGGGACTGTGGGGGAATGGGTGAAGAGGTGAGGGGATAAAGAAGTATAAATAGATAGTTACAGAATAGCCACGGGGTTGTAATGTATAGTATAGGAAATGGAGTAGCCAAATAACTTATACACATGACCTATGGACATGAACAATAGTGTGGAGGTGGCCTGAGAGAGTGGGGCTGCTGGGTGGAGGGGAGCAAAAGGGGAAAATTGGGACAACTGTAATACCATAATCAATAAAATATGATTTAAAATAACAAAAATAAATAGGAGGAAATGCAGCAATGGATAGAAAGCAGTTCTGTATGGCTGAGTGGTTCACCTGTGAGAAACGGGGCAGCAACAGGAGGCCGGAAAGAGCCACGGGTCACATTAGGGGCGTCAACAGCATTTGAAGACGGGTACCACTTTTGGGTTTAAAGCAGGGGAATTATATCTGAGTGTAGGAACTGTATGGAAGATAGAAATGTGTAGGAGTGTTAGCAAGTTATTGTAAGAGTCCTAGAGAGATGAGGGCTTGAACCACGTCAGTGGAGAAAGGGATGAAGAGGGAGGCTGGAGAAGTATAGGAACATGGCAAATCTGGCTGGCTCCTGGGATGTGGGCAGTGAAGGGCAGGGCAGGAGACTCTCAAGTTCCCAGCTTGATGATTGGTGCTGCTATCTGGTATGACAGAGACCAGAGGACATGGGGTTTGGCTATTCAGTCTTCTGATCTAACCATCTTATACAGGGGGAGGCCAGGGTGCAGCAAGGCAAACTGTGGGTTGAGGAGAATGGGAGGGAGGAAAAAAGGGAAAAAAACTTTTAAATGCCTTGCATGGTTAAAATCTGATTAAACTGCACATACACCCCATGAACCTTATTCTAACATGATGCAAAACAAGTTTTATTTCCTTCATACTTCATTTTAGTGCTCTCTGTCGCCACCTAATGGGATGTCAGCTGAAACCCAAAGATTCATCCATGGACTGTCCGGTGGGCAAGGAGAGGCTCCTGACAGAGTAGCCACCCAGGTAGTGGGGGATGGGACATTGCCTGGGTGAAGGACCTGTCCAGCTAATTTCAGCTTTCTGACAACATCTCTAGGTCCACAAGGCCACTTTCTGGAAGATCAGAGGTTCCTGGAGCTAACAGAGACATTCATTCATTAAAAATACCTCATTCAACTTAAAATCATTTTCTGTACTCCCAGGACCAACCATCAAACTGAGTCATGCTCAGGAAACCACTATGTAGATATACTCGAAACTCTTATTCGGTGGGACACTTGAGCCTAGCTGAGCTCAGTTTTTGGTTTTAGCATTTAATGTGCCAACTCCAGGTCTAGGTGGACTTACTCCTTGCTGCCAACTGCCTTCTTCCTACAGTTCTGGCATACCTACAAAGGTTATTCATTAAATAAGGAGTGTAACAAGTGCCATACCAGAGGTGACGAGCGGAGGCTGTGGCTGGTGAGCAAAGGCAGTCACTACTCTCAGTGGCTTCAGCAGAGCACGGGGTACATGCAGCAATAGGTAACTTCACCATCATCTGGGACCAGTGAAGGGGACAAAGAGATGAGGGCCAAAGAGCACGACCTGGTTTAACTCCCCTTTTTGCCAGTGAAGAGCTACAAGGAAAGCAACATTTTCACATGCCGTGGAAAGGCCACTAAGATAAATGCTTGAGTCTGGTAAGTTCTCACCTGTGGGGTATGGGTAAGGATGAGTCTGCCTCTTTAGCTGGTATGGATTCCATGAGTGGATCCTGATAAGGCAGGCAGATAGCAGCTCATCCAGAACCACTGCATGTGGAAGGACAGAGTAGAGTAGCGATCCTAGGGTTGGCCAATGGGAAGGTGGAGATCATGAATATAAACTACTCTTTTGGAAAGCTTGGCACAGAGAAGATATGGGGCATCCAAAGGCAAAGGGTAGTGAACCAACAGAAGGCCAAGATGGAAGATATGCTAAATTTGCAATGGAATGTAAGATATATTTAAAAGGATGTTTACTGTTTCTCAAAACATGGATGTCTCAGTCTGCTTAGGCTGCCATAATTAAATAGCCCGACTGGGTAGGTTAAACATTAGAAATTTATTTCTCACAGTTCTAGAGGCAGAAGTCCAAGATGAAGGTGCCCACAGATTTGCTGTTTGGTGAGGGCCCTCTTCCTGGCTTGCAGACAGCTGCCTTCTCGCTGTGTACTCATGGCACATGACACAGAGAGATAGAACTCTGTGGTGTCTCTTCTTAAAAGGACACTAATTCCATCATGAGGGTCCCATCCTCACGACATCATCTAACTCTAACTACTTCCCAAAGGCCTTGTCTCCAAATATCATCACACTGGGGGTTAGGGCATCAACAGGTGAATTTGGGGGGAACACAAACACTTTAGTCCATAACAATGTTCTATTGAAAAATGAAAATGCAGGGTATGGCATTACATATACTGTGTGACACCAATTAAAACACAATTCAAATGATAGTAGTACAACAATCTGAATTTATTTAATGCCACTGAACTGTACACTTAAGATGGTCAATTTCATGTTATGTGTATCTTACCACAGTTTTAAAAAATCAATCTAGGAGAAGGCAAGACGGGAAAAAAAGGAACGGAAAATGTAAACAAATGGGAATGCACAAAATAATATGGTATAAACAAATTTAAATGCATCAGTAATTAAACAGATGTTAATGGACAAAACAATGGATTTTTTAAAAACCCAGCTACTTGCATCTAACCCATAAAGACACAAAAGGGAAGATGAAAAGCTGCAGTGCTGACCAAAACCACAGGTGGTACAGTACCACTGCTATCAAACAGTGAAATTCAATGCGAAAGCACTGTTAATTATAAAGAGAGTCACTTTAAAAACACGAAAAAGTTCAATTTACCAGGAAAATAAAATAGCTTCTAAAAGGCCTCAAAATAAATAATAAAGCCAAAATTAATAAAGCCCATGGAGAAACTGATGTGTCCACCAGCAAGGCAGGAGACTGTGATAAACATTCCCGAGCAGTGGGTAAATCAAGTAGACAAAATAACAGTAAAAAAGAGGATATTTTTATAACCCTGTGGACAAGACTGAGGTGATGAGCTTATGCAGCCTTCTGCATCCCTGCCTGGCAGCTGCATACTCTACTCAGCAGCCACACACTTCTCAACAAGCTGCGAGGGCTGGTGTCACACATACCAAGTTCCCAGACCACAGTGCAATTTAGCTAGAACTTGATTTTTTAAAAACCAGTCACTAGAAAAAAAACACAAAGCCATGTGCTTAGAAATTTAAAAAATACATTTCTAAATAATCTGTGGTTCAAAGAAAGCATCACAAAGAAAATTTTAAAAACCCTTCAACCTAAAAGAACAAAAACAAAAACAAAAACAAACAAACAAAAAAAACCACACCAAAAACCTTCAAGCTGAAAAAGTGGTAGGACTACACATCAAAAACTTTCTGAATGCATCTGAAATGGCTTGAGGGTCAGCATTACTTGCTTGTATTTGAAAAGAAGGTTGAAAATCAATGAGTTAAGTTTACAATGTAAGAAGTGAGAAAAATAAAACCAGGCAACATACCCCAGGAAAGTATAAGATATAATACAGATAAAAGCAGAACTTAATGAACTAGAAAGCAGACATACAGTGATAAAGGACAATAATACCCATAAGTTCACTGTTTGAAAGACTTTAATAAAACCAATAAAATTCTACTAAAACAAGGGAAAAAGGGAGAAAGTACAAGCAAATAATTCTAGAATGAAAAATGAGGCATACATACAGATATTACAGAAGTTTATAAAAAGATATGCACAACTTCATGCTAGTGAATTTAGTAACGTAGACAAAATGGACAAAAATATACCTGGCCCAAGCAGGTGCAGGGGAAATAAAAATAGATTTTCAAGTGTGCCTATGTGCACAGAACACATCAAAGAACATACATAGGACCCTGGGGGCAGCTGTTCCCTACAGAGGGGCCTGGGTGGTAGGTAGCAGGGACACTCACATAGCGAACATTAATTAAAACGCAATTCAAATGATGGTAGTACAACTCTAGAGTTTGCACTTCCTGGGTTGTGAACCGTGTGGGTAGGTCATCTGCTGCTCAACGGTGGATTTAAATGTGCTGGTAGACCAGGAAAGGCCTCACCTGGCTGCGTGTGCAGGCTGGCCCAGTAGATGGGAAGCAAGATGCGTAGCATGAGTAGATCCCTGTATTAGCTGACACTACTTCTTTTCTTTTTGTCCTTTTATTTTTTTTAAGATTTTATTTATTTATTTTGAGAGAGGGGGAGGGAGAAAGAGAGGGAGAGAAACCTCAATATGTGGGTTGCCTCTTGCGCCCCGCACCAGGGACCCAGCTGCAACCCAGGCATGAGTCCTGACTGGGAATCGAACTGGAAATCCTTCAGTTTGGTTCGCAGGCTAGCACTCAATCTGCTGAGCCACATCAGCCAGGGCTCTTTTTGTCCTTTCCATCTTTACGAATTTGGTAGGTGATAATGGCATCTTCTTTGTTTTCATTTGTGTTTCTTTGATAATCACTGAAGCAGAACTCTTTTCCTGTTTTCATTAGCCACCTGTATCTTTTCTTTTATGAATTTCCTGTTCATATTCTTTGTTCATTAGTGGTGACTGGTAGTAAGTCAGCAATAAGGATTGTTGCATTCAAGTCTAGACTAAAAAGGAAATTTAAAAATCTGCCCAATTACACTCACAATAAGTGACTGTTGAATAGCCCAAGATAACTGTTTCCACTGCTGGGTCAGAGACATTAAGCTAGGATGACTCGTTGGTGATTTGCAGCTGAACTGTTTTTCCCAATCCAAATACTTCAGACTCACCCAAATCCCATGGAATTACACCCAAGCGTTCGTTCGTTCATTCATTCATTTATTCATTCATTCATTCATTCACTGAATAGCCAGCCTGTTTGTCAAGCACTGTGATTTGGAGTATAGGGTCCGCTGGAGAGCCTCGCTTAGTGAGCACCAGTGGCACTCCCCACACTTCTTCACCTCCTTTCCAGAAAGCCCTTTTAGCTACTATTAGTATCACTCCTCCTAAATTACTAGCCCATCACTCATATGATGTGTAATCAATCCACAAGCTCAGACCAGGACATTTTCCCAATACTTTCACAATCGCTGCTTTATATACAGTCTTACTGAATGAATATTCAGCAACAAACTAAAGCAGCATCTAACCAAAGGCAACACAAGCTCAAGGACAGAAAAGTGACTTGACAAATAATAGGTATAAAAGCTGAGATTTAATCCTAGGTAGGGCAACATGGCTCAAAAAGTCTACGATCCTCTAGTATCGTGAGATAAAACTGTGAAAGCCTGTTTTTTCCTTGCCTATACATCAAGGTCCTAGGTTGCAAGCAAAAAAAACAAAAACAAACAAACAAACAACCCACCCCCAAAACCCAACTCTAACTTCAGTTACAAAGGGGTTGGTTTGCTCCCCCACCCCCTGCCTGGCAGATCTGGAAATGGAGAGACTAGAGAACTAAGCCCAGAAAAGTGGTTGTATAACTGAAAACAAGGTTCCTAAAAGCAGCTGCACACCCTCCCTGGGTATCACCATCACCCCATCATGGGACATTAGCCACCACTACTTGGTTTCTGACACATGTGCCACTACCATTCTCTCTCACTATCCCTCAAGAGTCAAAGTCCCTGAGGGCAAAATGGTTTGGCCAAGCTTCAGTCTTATCACCATCCCCTAGTTTGCAGGGAGCAAAGGTAGGGAATATTTGTCCCCTGTGGCAGGCACTGCTGGCTACCCCCAACACTTGAGTTCTTCATCTGCCTTCCTAATAGGACCCTGTGCTCAGCTAGGGAAAGATACTATGTTTCCCAGCTTCACAGCAGAGCTGGACCGACATTCTGGCCACTGAGATGGAGGTAGAGTGTTCTGCCTCTTGCATTCTTCTTCAGACCTGCTCTTGACCCATGGACTGTGGACATAGATCATCCTCCCCATCCACTGGCTCTGTGCTTGCTCACACTTGCTCTGGCTTCCACTGATGGGAGGTAAGGAGGATAAGACTGTAAGAGGCCTCTGTGTCTCTGTTCATTCCTCTTGGGTTTTTGACATCCACCTAAGAAGAGACTGTCCATGGCAGTTGCTTTCCCTTTCTGGGTTCTAGAACCATAGGCTTGAGAACAGATCTGAACTGCATCTTGCAGCTGATCCAGACCCACTAGTGAGAAATAAATGATTGCTGTTATAGCCACTATTTGTTCCTCAGTTTAAAAAAAGATAGACAAAGAGATGGAAATGGAAATTATTGAATGGGACTGCAGGATAAACTGGAAAGTGTCCTTTTGCCATTCCCCATATTCTCCTTCTTTCTACCTGGAGAGGAGGGTGCAACTACCATCTTGTGACCACAAGCAATCTTGAGAATGGAAGTCTCCTGCTCAGGGTGATGGAGGAAAAAGATTGAGGGACATTGATCCCAGATACTTATACAGCCACTGCAGTGGCCATGGACGGACTTCAGGGCACATGAGAGAAGAGAACACTATGAGCCTCCAACCCTGTGTTTAGGCTTCCTTAAGTAGAAGTCAGGGTCCACCTGCCTCCTACCCAAGATCCACACAATGTGGGATTCTTTTAACACAAAAAAGGTATCAGGGTGCTTCAAAGAAAAAAAAAAAGGCACAGCACAACAAAACGTTCATGATAAACCATTTGTGGGATTTACTTGCTACACAGCTTTTTCACTAAGTTATCACAACCAACATAACTCAAGCTATTGAAAAATGACAAAATAAATTCTGAGGTTTTTTCTTCCTATTTCTGTTGGCTAAAAACACAGCCTTTGAGTTGTTTATAAGTGAATTCAAGAGACAAAAATAAACCCATATAATTCAGAATGTACTGAGGACAACACATATGCCTTCTATGTGATAAGCCCCCAGCATTATTTATTCAAAGAAAACTTGCCTCACTGCAAAAATATAAAAAACTTAAAAAACAAAACAATTAATGACACAGCATACCACCTCCTACGACACTAGATTACTTTGCTTTTCTTTCCTTCATAGTATAGGTGTCGTAACCTGATCAGAACAAAACATTGTTTGAATTGCTGAGACTCAGAAAGTTCAATTAGCCAGAAAATTTTGCTCTCCCAAACTATAGCTGTCAAATAGGCAGATGATGGCCCAAACCTGCTGAGTGAACCTGGAACACCAGGTCCAGGTAGTGGAGGGCATGTGCAGAAGCCATGTAGTGAAAGCCTGAAACCCTGCCCCTTACTGCTCCCATGAGAGATTCCATCAGCCACTCATACCAGGTGCTATACTATGCAGGGGAAGGCCCTGAGGAGTTACATGGGGTCTGTGTTCCAGAAGCTCATAACGTACTAGGTAAAGTGCAACATGTGAGAAAACCACTGTCCTTTCTGGCTATAGGAGCTGCACCAGATTTCTGTAGGGGTCATTAAGGGCCCAAGGGCAGAGTGGTTGGGCCCCTTAGGCCCTGGAGCTAGGGTGGGCAGTGTCGGCCTCTTCTCAGGAATCAGTTCCTGAGGTTTCGTCCAGTCAGGCAGAAAACCACAAAGGCCATCCTCATGGGTACTTTAAGCAGCACATCTGTTGGCAAAACACAAATGTTGTTACACAAATACCAAACCAAAGATTGCAAAGGCACCTGACAGCCTTTAAAATTAATTTCTCCTGTTTTGCAAAGCTGCATTGGGAAATCACGCTGTTAAAGTATATACTCATAAAAGATGTATGTTTAAAAAGTGGGACAACTGTGTAGGTGCTGTTTAGACTATCATTAATTTAGTTCATGTTTTTGGGTAACTGCAAATCCCCAAAAAGTTTCTGAATAACTGCAAATCCCCAAAAAGTAACTGAAGCTGTTAACTCTAGCTTGAGCTACCTGTATGTGTATATACATACACTCCTGTATATATATATATATGTATACTTTCTGACTCCAGACTGCAAGTTTGATTAACCCATAAACAATACTGATCTTCTTGGTCACATAGAACCTAATGGGTCAATAGCAGAGCAGGCTGCATTCTATTCTGCCTCTCTTAGCACAAGACAAAATCTTAGGGCAAAGTCCCACTCCAGAATGAATCCATCCATCATGCCAATTCTAGGCACTGGTGATACAACAGACAAGAAGTGAAAAAAAATCTCTTCCCTCCCTAGATTCTAGTAGAAGGGAAAGGGAGGGAGGGGACACAAATAAAATGACATACAGCAGATGATGACAAGTACTAGGCTAAGCAGGGGGAAGTGGTGGGGTAGAGGCAGGCATCAATCTTCAGGGAGGGCCACACTTGAGCAGACTTGAAGGAGATCAAAAAGGGCCCTGCCTGGGGAAAGGATGTCCCTAACAGAGGGAAGGACAGGGCTAAGGCTCTGAAGCAGGGGTGGGTGTACCTGGAGGGGCCAAGGAGGAGCAAGGTCAGGAAGACCTCAGTGGATGGGTATCAGAACAGCAGGAGAGGTGATTACAATGAGCCCTGTAGACCACTGCAAGGACCTTGACTCTGAGTGAGAGGGGAGACCACTGGAGGGTGCTGAACAGAACAGCACCACATTCCAGCCCAAATGCTGCAGGACTGAACAGAAATACAGGGGGCAAGGGCACAGGCAGGCAGAGAGGCTGGGTGCTTGGACCAGGATGGGACCAATGGAGATGGGAAGAACTTGTTAGGGAGAATGAAGTGTTTGTGGATGAATGGGATGTAAGTGAAAGCATTTTGGGTAATCAGCAGCAGGTGTCTGACCTGAGGAATAGGAAGATGGAGCTTCTGTTTACTGAGAAGGGAAAGACTAGGGAAGAGAAAGCATGGGGGGTCGGGAGCACAGGTTTGAATAGGTACAGCAGGAAAACCTGAACAGAGATGTTAAATCAGCACTGGGAGCACAGGTCTGGAGTTCAAGGGACCTGGTCAGCCTGGACACAAATTTAGTAGCTAGTGGCTTGAAATAGAGAGCCATGAGGCTAGATAAGATCACCTTCAAAGTGAGGGTGGAAGTCTGAGCCCGAGGCCCTCCAATACCACGTGGGGCACTGAGAAAGATCCAGGTACCTGGACCTATCTCTGTGAATACAGTGAACAACCCTAACCCTACAGAATTCTGCCCCAGCAGAGATGACACAGTTAAGATAACATGATCAGTCACCTATTCTGTTAGAAAGGGATCAAAACTGTGGTTGGGGTGTGTGTGGGGGGAACCACAGTGGTCTGAGTAGGCCTCCCAGACAAGATGCACACTGGTACAAAGCCTCATGGCAGAGAAGGGACTAACTCACATGGATACTGGAATCAGTGATGCTGATAGGTTGGGGAAGAAGAAAAGTGATACAGGCCTCCAGGCTTAACAACACAAAGGTCATCATTAGTGTCAGCAAAGGACTGACTGGAGAGGGCTCAAGAAAGCATACAGAGGAGACAGAGTGGAGTCTTGCTGGAAAACGGATGCAGAGGAGCTGGAAGGCTGGTGGGGCCGAGAGAAACTTTGGTCAAGGTAGGAGAAGTAACAGCAGGTTTTTTTTGGGGGGATGGGAAGGACACAACTTTGAAGGGAATCTCTGATGCAGGAGAGGGCTGAAGAGATGGCCCAGAACAGGAGCAGGAACGAAGGCCCAGGATAGGAGTGGAAAGTATAGAGCGGGGACAGATGCTGGTAAGGAGAAGCAGGGCCTGCAGGGCCTTTGCCCACCTCCACCTGCCCCACCCTCCTTTCCCTCTGGCTATCACCACACTGCTGTCTGTGTCTATGTGTTATATCTATATGTTTTTTTTTTTAAATCAATCCCTTTGCTTTCATCCAGACCTTCAACCCCCTCCCCTCTGGCAGCTGTCAGTCTGTTTCATGCACCCATGCCTCTGTTTCTATTTTGTTCATCAGTTAATTTTGTTCACTAGATTCCACATGTAAGTGAAATCATATGGTATTTGTCTTTCTCTAACTGGCTTATTTCACTTAGCATAATAGTCTCCATGTCCAGCCACGCTGTCACAAAAGGTAAGATTTCCTTCTTTTTTATAGCTGAGTAAGGGAATGCTTAATTTTCTACACAAACTTTCCAATGAATAATGAGGGTTGTCCTATTACAGCTGACAAACTGTGGCAACCAGACAGAAGTTATGTGGGTGCTATGTGAACACTACTTAGGACAAGATGAACATTTCATTAAGTCTACTGTGAACTCCTTCAGCTGAACTACTGTGGTCATGCTACATGAAATAGGACTGAATTGCCACTGCCCATCTACTTATAAAGCTGGATTCCACTGAAAACAATTGTTCTGTGGAGATCCTGACCTTCTCTGGGTCCTTCTATCCTGAAGATAGTCAGGCTTTTACAGTGGATTCAATGGTAGCCCCCCAAAGGTATGTATATGTCTTAAACTTGACATATGAATGCAACCTTATTTGGAAAAGGGGTCTTTGCAGATGCAATTAAGTGAAGGATCACAAGATAAGACCATCCTAAATTTAGGGTAAGAAGACACACAACAGAAGGCCAAGTGAAGATAGACGCAGAGATTAGAGTGACACAACCACAAGCCAAAGGATGTCTAGGATTGCCAGGCAGCTGCCAGCTGCTAAAGGAGGCAAGGAAGGATCCTCTGCAAGAGCCTCAGGAGCAAGTGGGCCCTGTGACACCTTGATTTTAGATGCCTGGCATCCAGCACTGTGCAACAATATGTTGCTGTCGCTGTAAGCCACCCAGTTTGGAGTGCTTTGTTGTAGCTGTCCCATAAACTCACCAGCTTCTACTTGAGCTCTAATTCTCACTAGACTCCTGAGCTTTCACAAAGGATTCATGTGCTTTCTACCCTCTGACCTTTACCAACAAGGAAGTTCCCGCTCCAAGCCCACCCTCAGGTGGTCACCCTCCATGCAAAGACTATGTTCCTTCACAGGGTACCATCTCCTCCTCCTCCCCCTTTTCGTCCTTGTACAAATATGCTCTCACAGCCACTTACCTGAAAAAGACCCTCTGCAACCCCACATTGCCCTCAATCCCACTCCCTTTTCTCTGGTCCTCATCACAGCAAAACTTTTCAAAAAGAGTTGTCTACACCTGGTGTCCACTTCCTCCCCTCCCACTTACTCACTCCAAGCTGGCTTCTGTACCCATCACCTCTGATAAAGTTCCCTGCTTAAAATCCTTCACTAGAGGATGGCCAACTGTATACATACATTTATAACCTAACCCTTCAAACCTCAAAGAAACAAAGTACAGCTGTATAAAGAGAAAGAAATGGCCCTGACCAGTGTGGCTTAGTTTGGCATCATCCAGCAAAGTGAAAGGTCGCTGATTCAATTCCTGGTCAGGGCACATGCCTGGGTTGTGGGTTTGGTTTCCAGACGGGGCGAGTATGAAAGGCAATGATTGATATTTCTCTCTCACATTGATGTTTCTCTCCCTCTCTTTTCCTCTCCCTTCCCTTCTCTCAATAAATAAATAAAATCTTTTTCAAAAGAAAAAAAAAAGAGAAAGAAACATTCTACAGAGATGATAGGAGGGGACCTGTGAACAGATGAGGTATATTTCACAAATTTCTAGATGCTAGAAGTAGGAGAAACATGTTAACTAATGAAACAGATCAGAATGTAAAACAAGGGAGCTACGAAGGAGATGAGAACCCCAAGAGGTTCTCAGATCAGCGTAGAACAGGCCAGGGGTAAGTGGTGTCCCTCAGACTCTCTCATGTACATATGAGTCACCTGGGAGGCTTTGCTGACCATCAGATTCTCACCCAGGAGGTTTGGGCGAAGGCACTTCCAGCAAGCTGCCAGGTGAGGTTGATAGTACTGGGGGCTAGTCAGTTGAGCACATAGTAGGTGGTTAAGTGCCACTTCCTCCCACAGGCAAGAAACCAAAAGGTCTTTTCTAAATCAATGGCTGGAACCTTCCTTTCCTCCCAAGGCTGGCAATAGCCCAGGTGAAGCCCACCTCTTTCTGGCCTCTGAGGGTCCATAGCATGAGGGCTGACCCCTGTCTGCTTCCCCTCAAAGCCAAGTCGGTTCACCAACCTGCCCTGCCCTGCTCTGCTCTCCACATAACTCCTACTGTAAATCCCTGCTCTGGGGAGGGCCCCTGAAGGAAATGGGCAACTCCATCAGAGCAGGGGTAGTGTTTCAGATACCCAGGCCTCTTGTCTCCAACCCAAACAGCTCTTCAGGATCAGAGGATGAGAACCAGCAACATGGAAGAGAGACCAATTCTGTCCCTAGAGGACACAGATAATAAGAAATTCTAGAAGATAACACAGCCATAAAACCAGAACAAAAACATCCACAACAAGAAAGACAGAGACATGATAAAAAGAGTTTAGAAATGAAAAACGGGTTAGCTACGAATACAAAGCAAGCGTGTGGCACTGTTTAAACAGGAAACGACTGAAAAGGACCCAAATGTCCATCCACAGGGAGCTGCTTGACTAAAGGGTGGTTCGTGTATACAATGGAGTCTATGCAGCGGGAACAAAAAGAATGAAGAAGGTTAAGCTCTAAACTGCCATAAGTAAGAAGTGTATCTATGCTGTTAGGGAGTGATCTTCAGGATAGACAAAGTGAGAATAAACTAAAAACAATATGCAGAACAGTATATCTAGCATGCTAAGTTTTTGTGTAAGAAAGGACAAATAAAAATACATACAGTTGTTGGATTATCTTTGCAAGAGGAAACATGAGAAGGATGAGCAAGAGACCAATAACAGTAGTCACCTATAAGGAGTGAGGGAAACAGGATGGAGGGGGTATGTGATTTCTCAGTGTACCTTTCTATACAGGCCTGGCTTTAAAAAAAACTCAAGCCTATTATACTAGACATCAAACTGCATTTCAATAAATGTAACAACATGTATAACAAAGGATACTTATAAAAACCACACATGTTATTTACATGTACATAAAATGTGTATTTAGGTCATTAACATAAAGAATCTCTACCACAATCATGAACTTTTTGTTACTCCACAATCATAATATAATTAAACAAAGATCAGTGAAGCAGCAATTCCCTATATTAAATTAGGCTTGACTTTTGAACCATTAAATACTGCATGTATCCCCAAAACAGAGAAAAAAAGCAAACCACAAAATAGCAAATAGATTTGTTTATCAAATCAGTAACATAACAACACAGGAAAGAATTATTCCAAATGGCTTTTCTGCAACGTATTGTAAAGAAAAATTCAAACATACAGAAAAGTTGAACAAACTCTATAAAGAACACCCATAAACTCATCACCTAGATTCTACCTAGATTATTGATATCATCATCCATCCATCCATTCATCTCATTTTTGATGCATTTCAAAGTTCACACACTAGTACACTTCATCCTCAAACATTTCAGCATGCATATCATTAACTAGAGTCAAAAATTCATTTTCATTTTTTTAAAGGCAAAATTTACATCCAATGACATGACAAATCTTAAGTGCATAATTTGATGAGTTTTGTCAACTGCATGCACCTGTATAAGCTAAATCCCTATCAAGAGAGAAGATGGCACCACGGCCACAGAAAGTTCCTTGGCACAACTTCCCAGTCAGCCCCATCCCACATCCCCAACAACATTTGATGTTTTCTGTTTTGGCCATTCTTGTGGGTATGCAGAGGTATTTCATTGCGGTTTTAATTTGTATTTCTCTGATGACTAATGTTGAGCACTTTCTCATGAGTATGCTGGTCATTCATCATTCAGATGTCTTCCTTTGTGAAGTATCTATTAAAATCTTTTCACCTTTAAAAATAGGTTGTCTTTTTACTATTGAGTTTTAGGAGTTCTTTATATATTTTCACACAAGTCCTTTTTCAGATATGACTTTCTATTTTCTCTAGGACCTGTCTCAACTACTGGTATTTTCTCAGTGACCTGTGTTTTCATTTTCTTGATGATCACTTTTGAAGAAAAAAAGGTTTAAATTTTAATGGAGTACAATTTATCCATTTTCCTTTAATACTTATTGCTTTCTGTGGCCTAAGAATCTTTAATCTTCAGGTTGTAAAGATATTCTCCTATGTTTTCTCCTAGAAGCTTTACATTTTAGCCCTAAATTTTTTTCTTTTGATTCCAGAGAGAGGGAAAGGGAGGAAGAAAGAGAAGGGAAACATGGATGTGAGAGAGAAATATCGACTGGTTGCCTCTCACACACGCCCCGACTGGGGATTGAACCCACAACCCAGGCATGTGCCCTGGCTGACAATCCAATCTGCAACCCTTTGGTTTGCGAGGCAATACCCAACCAACCGGACCACACTGGCCACGGCTACATTTTAGCTTTTAAAAAACTTAGGTCTATAATCCACCTTGAATTAAGTTTTATGGATGTTGTGAGATAGTGTTATATGTTAAATTGTGTCTTCCTCAAAAAAGATGTTGAAATCCTAATCCCTAAGAATGTGACTTTATTTGTAAATGTAATGTAAGATGTAATTAGTTAATGAAGTTATCCTGGAGTAGGGTGGGCCCATTTCCCAATATGACTGGTGTCCTTATAAGACAGCCATGTGAACACACAGAATGCTACACAATAAGGAAAGCAGATACCGGAGTGATGCAGCTGCAAGTCAAGGAACACCAAAGATTGCTAGCAAACCACCAGAAGCTAGGAGGCGGGAAGGAAGGATGCGTCTATAGATTTTAGAGGGAGCAAAGCCCTGCAGACACCTTGAGGTTTAAGCCAACCAGTCTGTGGTACCTTTGTTATGGTGGCCCTAGGAAACTAGTATGTTAGAGATCAAGGTTCGTTTTTGCCTGAGACGGACATCACTTGCTATCACCCAGACCCCTTGCTGAAAAGGTTTTCCTTTTTCCCAGTGAATTGCTCTGGCATCTCTGTTAAATATCAAACTATCATAGAAGTTATGTTAATTTCTGGGCTCTCTATTCTATTCTACTGAACCATGTGTTTATCCTTATACAAGTACCAGGTGGTCTTATTATAGATTTATAGTAAGTTAGTCAGGTAGTATAAGGGTTCCAATTTTGTTCTCTTTCAAGACTTCTTTGGATGTTCCAGGTACTCTGCATGTCCACAGACATTTTATTTATTTATTTTTGGTGATATTCCTTCATTTTTTGGTTGTTTTTAATTTTTCTATGCATTTGAGAATCAGCATGTCAACTTCCATAAAAAAGCCTGTATTGGGGTTATATGTTCAATCTACAGATCAATACAAGGAGAAAGGACATTATAACAATTATTTGGGATTTCAATTCATGAACATATCTACTTGTTTACATCTTTATTTTCTTTCAGCAATGTTTTCAGTTTCATTGTACAGATCTTGTACATTTTTTATTATTCCTAATGATACTGCAGTGTCAATTTCTTTTCCAATTAATTTTTACATAATTGACGTTGTATCCTGAAACCTTGCTGAATTCACTTTTTAGTTCTAGTAAGTTATTTTGTTTCACTTTCATTTCTTCTCTCAAATAGATTCTTTCAAATTTACCACATTACCTCCAAAAAGAAAGTCTTACTTCCTTTTACGCTTGATCTTAGCCAAAAAGCCAAGAAGTGATGCTTACTTCCTTTTAATACTAATGCCTGGCATCCTTTTTCTTGCCTTATCATACTGGCTAAAATCCCAAGTACAATGTTGAACAGAAGTACTATGAGTGGACATCTTTGCCTTTCCTGATTTTATGGATAACAGGTTTAACATTTTACTATTACATACAATTCATCTGTAGCTCTGTGACAAAAACACTTCTTCCGATGAGGAAGTTCCCTTCTGTTCTTAATCTGCCAAATTTCTATTATGAATTAGCATTGAATTTTATCAAATGCTCTGTCTATATTTATTGAGATAATTCTATAGTTTTTTCTTTTATTCTTTTTAAAAAAGATTTTTAAAATGTTATTTTTAGAGAGAGGGGAAGGGAGGGAGAAAGAGAAGGAGAGTGCCCGGTTGGTGTGGCTCAGTGGATTGAGTGCCAGGCTGTGAACTGATGGGTCGCCAGTTCAATTCCTGGTCAGGGCACATGCCTGAGTTGTGGGCCAGTACCCTGTTGGGGCATGTGCAAGAGGCAATCAATTGATGTTTCTCTCACACATCAATGTTTCTCTTCCTCTCTTTTAAAAAAGATTTTATTTATTTATTTTTAGAGAGAGGGGAAGGGATGGAAACAGAGAGGGAGAAAAACACTGATGTGTGAGAAAAACATCAATCAGTTGCCTCTTGTACACACCCCAACCAGGGCCCTGGCTGAAATCCAAGCATGTGCACTGACTGGGAACTGAACCTGCAACCTTTTGCTTTGTGGGATGATGCCCGACCCACTGAGCCATACTGTCAGGGCCATTCAGTATTTTTATTGATACTGGTACTGTAATCTTATAACTACTTTATGTATATTACAAGCCAAAGCAAGTATGTTATGTTAATTAGGAATCAACATATTCAGTATAAGAAAAAGATATACATATAAGGATAAAGTAAAAGTTAAAGACAAACTCTTGAGCTTCTAGTCAAGATGGAGGTGTAGGTAGACACGCATCACTTCCACTGCACAACCGTAAGAAGGAACACAGCTAAATTAAACATGAAAAATTCCCAGAACTGCCAGAGGATCACCCAGAAAGAACAATCAGAAATGTACAGAAGTCCCACAACCAAGGACTTAAAGAAGCTATAGTCAGCCAGGCGGGCAGGAGGGCTGAGACTGGGTGTTGGGCAGAGAGGGGTCTGTGTGGCAGCAGCAAGCCAGGGGCAGAGAGGTGGAAAGGCAGTGAGCCAGCAGAATAGGCAGCCCCACATTCACTTGTGGTGGATAAAAATCAGGGAGACATTTTGTGAGCCAGCAAGCCCAGCCCCAGGCCAGACTGTGCAGCCCAGGGCTCTGGAGCTGGGAAGAGAAAGCCTCATAACTTCTGGCAGTAAACCTGGTGGGGGTTGGGGTGGCGGAAGAAACCTCCAGTTTCTCAGGAGAGCCTGGAACCTGTGCAAACTCAGCCACCCTGGGAAGCACAACCGGAACACAGCAGCTAAAGGGGCGCCAGTCACATAAGGGAAGTGGGTGAAGTGACTGGCAACAGGGCGCAGACCAGGCAAGCCCCCAGAAGTCAGCCAGCAGTGGCATGGTCCCCTCTTTGACCCCTCCCCACCCACAGAGCCATGGTTGCCCCACCCTGGCAAGTACCCAAGGCTCTGCCCCACACAATTTAACAGGTGCACTAAAACAGAATCAAAGTGGCTCTACCTGGTACACAGATACAGGGAGGCTGCCAAAATCAGGAGA
>PVKM010008821.1:0-38219 GCA_004027735.1 Carollia perspicillata
GCCCTGCACACCCCCTTAAACCCACATTCCCCTCCCCTCTGCCTTTCATTCATGTCCATGGGTCATACATATAAGTTCTTCGGCTTCTACATTTTCTATACTATTATTAACCTCCTCCTGTCTATTTTCTACCTACCACCTATTCTCTATACCTTCCCCCCCCTCCCCTGTTGATAACCCTCCATGTGATCTCCATTTCTGTGGCTCAGTTCCTGTTCTAGTTGTTTGCTTAGTTTGTTTTTCTTTTTGTTTTAGGTGTGGTTGTTAATAACTGTGAGTTTGCTGTCATTTTACAGTTCATATCTCTTACCTTCTCTTTCTTAGATAAATCCCTTTAACATTTCATATAATAATGACTTGGTGATGATGAACTCCTTTAACTTTACCTTATCTGATAAGCACTTTATCTGCCTTTCCATTCTAAATGAAAGCTTTGCTGCGTAGAGTAATCTTGCATGTAGGTCCTTGCCTTTCATAATTTGGAATACTTCTTTCCAGCCCCTTCTTGCCTATAAGGTGTCTTTTGAGAAATCAGCTGATAGTCTTATGGGAACTCTTTTGTAGGTAACTGTCTTCTTAAGATTCTCTCCTTATTTTTAATCTCGGGTAATGCCTCCATTTCTTATACTGTTCTTAACATCTTGCAGTCTATTCTGTACCTAGTAAGTTGTGTTCTTAATCCCTGAACCTTTTCCTTCATTCTTTCACTTCCCCCTCCCAACTGATAACCCTCCAAATGATCTCCATACCTATGATTCTGTTTCTTTTCTGCTTGTTTGCTTAGTTTGTTTTTTTAGATTTAATTGTTGATTGTTGTGAATTTATTGACATTTTAATGTTGAAAGTTATGATCTTCTTCTTATTTAATATTTCATATAATAATGATGATCAACTCCTTTAGCTTTTATCTTGTCTCCAAAGCACTTTATATCCCCTTCCATTCTAAATGATAGCTTTGCTGGATAGAGAAACCTAGCTTGTAGGTCCTAGCTTTTCATCACTTTGAATATGTCTTGCCAGTTCCTTCTAGCCTGCAAAGTTTCTTTTGAGAAATCAGATGATAGCCTTATGGGAACTCATTTGTAGTTAACTGTCTACTTTTCTCGTGCTTCTTTTAAGATCCTCTCTCTTTAATCTTTGGCATTCAATTATATGTGTGTTGGTGTAGCCCTGTTTGTATCTACTTTGTTTGGGATTCTCTTTGCTTCCTGGACTCGTATGTCTATTTTCTTCACCAAATTAGGGAAGTTGCTTTCGTTATTTTTCAAATAAGTTTTCAATTTGTTGCTCTTTCTCTTCTTCTTCCAGCATTGCCATGATTCAAACGGTGGTAAGTTTAAAGTTGTCCTAGAGGCTCCTTAGCCTTTACTTGTTTGGAGGCATTTTTTTCTTATTCTCATTGAATTCTTTTATTTGGCCCATATTTCTTTGTCTTCTCATTTTGACAGTCTCCCTGAGCTTGTTTCTATATATTAGGTAGAGCTGCATTGACCATTTGTAATAGAACTATTATTTTAATCAAGTTAAATAATTTAACAAGAAAAATAATTGTTTTGAGAAAAATAGAGTTTTAATTTGGATTATATTAATGTAAATAGATAATATATTTTTATTTGAAAAAATGGAGCACAATGGTCTTATGTCTTGTGTTTGAATATTTTATCAATGTATGTGTTATGCTAAAAATAAATAGTTGAGTTTTCTATTAATACCTATAATTACACCAAGAGAATTTTAAAATAATACTATTTTTCATTTTCACACTCATTACATGTTAAGGTCTATGTTAAGAGTTTTCTTTCACTCTTTCATTTAATTTCTCTTACATTCATATATTCATATATGACAAATATTATTTTAAAAAGATAGAAACTTTGAAACTCAAAGAGATTAAATAATGTTCAAAGTCTTGCCATTAGTGGACAGTGTTAGGCATTCACTAAGTACCTGGTGAATTTCCGAAGTCCTGAGATTTAAAGAACATACTGCAAAAAACAGGTCCTGCAAATATTCACAGCATCTTATAATGAGGAGTCACAAAATTTATCAGAGGGAATGAGAGATCTGAAGAACAATTTTCAAGATAACACAGGTCCACTAATCAATGAAATGGTGAGGTGAAAACTATGATTTATCTTCACAGTTGAACTAATTCAGTGCCATTGCCTGGAAGCCTGGGGTATTCTACTTTCTTTCCACAGGTCAACAGTGATGAGAGTGTGTGTGGGTGGAGGGTAAAGTTATTTCATTCACTTCCATCACAGATGCCAGTGACATTGCTTCTCTTTACTACTACATACTTACACTACCAATTGCCATAAAATAATTTGATCTTGCTACCTACTTTGACACTTATATGATGAGAAAGATCAAATATTACATAAAAGTTGGCAAAGGATGAAGATTTGCAAAAATATACTGATTATTTAATTGGGTAAAAAAATTACTTTAGTAACATACACTGTGATATGTAAAGTAATTTTGCATAGCTATGAAAAAATATTTGGGAAAAAAGTATATCTTTAAGTGTAGAAAAAACCCAAAAATATAAAAATGGACTTGTTTAGTTTTAATTAACATGTATATATAAAAGTGAAAGGAACAATTTTTCTGTTATAAATATATTTTATTGATTATGCATTACATTTGTCCCATTTTTTTCTCCCTTTTACTACTCTCTGCCCTCTTCCCCCCTTCCACCATCATTCCCCTACCTTAGTTCATGTCCATGGGTTGAACGTATAAGTTCTTTGGCTTCTTCATTTCCCATACTATTCTTAACCTTCCCCTGTCTATTTTGTACCTACCAATTATACTTCTTATTCCCTGTACCTTTTCCCCATTATCTCCCCTCCCCCCACCCCTGCTGATAATCCTCCATGTGATCTCTATCTGTGAATCTGTTCCTATTCTACTTGTTTGCTTAGTTCATTTTTATTTTTATTTTTTTTAGGTTGGGTAGTTGATAATTGTGAGTTTGTTGTTGTTTTACTGTTTGTATTTTTTATTTTTTTCTTAGAAAAGACTCTTTAACATTTCATATTATAAGGGTTTGGTGATGATGAACTCCTTTAACTTGTCCTTATCTGGGAAGCACTTGATATATCCTTCTATGATAAATAATAGCTTTGCTGGATAGAGTAATGTTAGGTGTAGATCCTTGCCTTTCATGACTTTGAATACTTTTTCCAGAGCCTTCTTGCCTATAAGGTCTCCTTTGAGAAATCAGCTGATAGTCTAAAGGATACCCCTTTTTAGGTAATGCTCTCCTTTATTTTTGCTGCTTTTTAAGATTCTCTCCTTGTCTTTAATCTTTGGTAATGTAATTATGATGTGCTTTAATATGTACTTCCCTGACTTTATTGGAACTCTCTGAGCTTTCTGGACTTCCTGGAAGCCTTTTTCCTCTGCCAGATTAGGGAAGTTCTTCTTCATTATGTTTTCAAATAAGTTTTCCATTTTTTGCTCTTCCTCTTCTCCTTCTGGCACCCCTATGATTCAGATGTTGGAACATTTAAAGTTGTCCCAGAGGTTCCTAAGCCTTTTCTCATTTTTTTTATTTCTTGTTTCTTATTTCTGTTCTGGCTGAATGTTTTTTTTTTCCCCTTTTGTTCCAAACTGTTGATTTGAGTCCTATTTTCCTTCCCTTCACTGTTGGTTCCTTGTACATTTTCCTTTATTTCACACTTCATAGCCTTCACATTTTCCTCTATTTTGTGACAATACTCAACCATTTCTGTGAGCATCCTGATTATCAGTCTTTTAAACTCTGCATCTGATAGGTTGGCTATTTTTTTATTGCTTATTCATATTTTTTCTGGAGCTTTGATTTTTTTTTTAATTTGGGCCATTTTGTTTTGTCTTAGCATGCCTATTAATTAGTAAGGGGCACAGTCTTAGGTATTCAGCAGGGTGGGGCAGCCCATGTCACTGCATTTTGGTGCTGTATGTGGGGGAGGGGTCTGAGAGAGAACAATCCATTTGCTATGCTCTGGGACAGCTTTTCAGTCACTGCCCCTGCTACTCACAGCAATTTAGGCCCTTCTCGTGCTGATTCCCAGGTGGGTGGTTTTGTGTATGTTCTAGGACCCTGTGGGTCTCTCCAAAGAACTCTCATGTGAGGCTGAGAGTTTCTCCTGCTACTGCACCCCCAACAGGTTTTATCAGTCAGAGGTTTTGAGGCTTTATTTATGTGTGCTGGAACCCTGGGTTTTGTGATCTGTCTCATTTCCCAGTTTTTCCTCCTGGTTTATCCTCAAGCAAATGTGGTACTGCCCGGTGTGCCAGCCACCACCTCACCCACCCTTCTCCTCCAGCCGCCACCTTGCAGTGAGTCCTCTCTGCCAGCCGGGCCTATCTGTACCCATCTTACCAGCCTGGACAAATGTTTCTTCTTTAACTTCTTTGTTGTTGGAGTTCCATACAATTCAATTTTCTGCAAGTTCTGGTTATTTTTTGTTTTTAATTTTGTTTTGTCCTTCTTTTGGTTGTGTGAGGAGGGAAATTGTATCTACCTATGCCTCCGTCTTGGCCAGAGGTTGTCATTTTTCTAATACATGTAGGCTTTCCTCATCAAAGAAAAAATGTTCTTCTTCATCATAATGCTGTCTATTATATAAGACAATAATTTTATAAGTATAAAAAACATTTGTTCTGAAATATTATGCATTTTAGGAAAAATAAGTCCTCTCATATATCTCTGGTTCTAGGAAAATATGCAGTATGTTGGCTTATGCATATTTTCAACTTTGTTAGTGTTTTTAAACTTACAAGACAAAATATTACTTAAAACTAAGACGTATAAGAATTGTATCTTTTCAAAATTACAAAGGCAGATAACTGCCTTTTTCCTCATAAACAAATAGATGAAAATCCCAGTTTCCTATTGAACCATTAATTAGATTGAGCAGCAGGCTTTCTTCCTACTGATAACACTCATAATTATTTTGGATTCTGAATAGAGGAATTGTTGGAAGTTTATTAATTGCATAAACTACTGTTATTTTTCTCTTTCTGTCATCATTTAACTTTAATCCCATATTGTCCAAAACATCCAAAAAGTTTAGCTAAATGTATAAAAATATAACTAAGATTTCATTTAGTAGCCAAGTGATATGCTTCTATTTTGCTTCACACAAGCTTAAGAAAGTCTTAAGCCTTTCCATGATGGCTTAAGAAAGCCTTCCATGATGAATATGCGTTTAAAGGAAAAATTGATTATGTTGAAGTGTGCATAGCACTGCCTTTGTAGTCTGAAAGAACACATTTGGAGGCCAAGATCTGCATTTACTAACATGTGGCCTCTTATAAACTTCTTAATTTCTATAAACCTTAGTTTTCTTATATGGAAAATTATATAATTGCACCTGAAGGTTGTTTTGAGGATTAAAAGATATAACACATGTAAGTTACTCTGCATTTGGTCTGGCTTGTAGTAGACAATCAAAATTTTTAGATCTCTTTTCCTGTGATGAATTAAGATGGTTAGGATTACACAGTGATAGGTAAAACTCAGTCTTATTTTGGTTTTGAAATGATTGGTTCACATTATGAGTAACTTCAGGGGAGTTCTAATTAACCCTGAAAGTGCCGCCAGATGATGACATCTACTGAGTTCCTCTTCCTCTGTACAACTGTGTGCAGTGCTCTTACTCTTTCAGACAGATGAACTCTCCGAGGAATTACCTAAAGCCAACCTCCTGTCTTGGTCACCAGATATGGAGCCTTCTTACCTTCTAAAAGTCATCCTCTGAGTCTCTCTCTTTGCTTTCTTAGATCAATTTTTCTTTGGGTGCTATATTATTCCCAGTGGCTCTTGACTTAAAACCAATTGAAAAATTCTCCTCATGACCACAGTGCTGTACCAAGGACTCCAGTGGAAGCAGCCTACTCAGATGAAAGACCATATTAGGAGATGATTATATATCATATGCAATGTTATATATGTGGTAGAAATTAGTATATTTATTATGTGTCATTACACAAATTACTTAGGTTACTGCAATGCATTACCTAAGAAAAGAGAAAAAGTCAATAAAGAAAAGTGTTTGCAAGGCTTAAAAAATGATCGTACATAGAATGACAGAGCTGAACTCAAGTTTTATTACTGATGTTTGCAATCACTGCACTCTTGTTGCTCACTTTGAATCTCTAGTTCAAACACAAGCATATATTAAAATACTAGGGTGCTCTAGTTTATAATGAAAGCAGCCACAAAAATGGAGAAATGTTTACTTATTTAGGGAAGCAATTAAATAGAAAACATATTTTATATATTAAATTAAAAAGTGTGGTCAAGCAAGAAGAAACTCTTCACTGTTTCTGTCTGACACTATGTAAGATCTACTTGTTCTCTTTTTAGCTAAGTAAAGTGTTTCACAACTTCACAGAGAAAGAGGACAGTTTACCTTGTTATGCCATCTTTGAGAATTTTACTTGTCAGTGATCTGAGTTAATGAGTATAAATCTTCTGAAATTGTTTTACAAGATCTGCATGCAGAAAATACCACTTGGGAGCATGCTGATGATATCAAACTACATCCTTAAGCCCCTTCATTTCTAGAAGAGTTCATTTACTCTTAGGTTTGTTAATTGATGTGTTTTTGCAAGATTGTCAGACTGTCCCAAATATTCCAAAAGAAAATCTCTTTTTACTCATGAGCCTTAAGGATGAATTCAATATCTTCTCCATAAGATGCCTATTTTATTCTTACTCATATGTATTACCTGACTTTTATACATTTTGTCACTCTAAAACATTTTGCTAACAAGATCTCATTTATCATTTATTGTCTCTCTTATCTTTTTGCTAGTGACAGGACACTCACTGAATTGTGTCCTTTTTCAAAGTAACACATGCTCCATGAGGCAAAGTGCCAAAAAATACTCCCCAGGTTACCATCTCTTTCTCAAAATATTGATTTTATTCTCTGAGATTGAGTCTCATGATATTGGTGGATGTCTGTTGATCTCCCAATGAGGGGAGCCCCCCTAGGGGTTCCAGCCATGGCAAGCTGTTATGGCTTTAACAACTGGCACACAGTCTGTCAAGAAAGAAAGATTAAAGTGTAACCTTGATGTTTCATACTTCACTGCTAATTCCATGACCATGTATTAAAAGCGCTCTTTCTTTGGAGGTAAATATTGCCTGATTCTGCTATAATCACCAGTGTGTTGCTTTTAAAACCCTGTGGTCTGGAAATTTGCATACAAAATAATAAAACTTACTGGAAATACTTGATCTGGGAAAATCCATGCAACTTTGTAACTAGAACAGTATCAGATTAACTTTTAACAACTTTGAAACAAACAAAGGACACTACTACCAAAGCTAATGAGGCAAGTGACTAGACCTTCCCATGAAAGCAAAAACCACTTGATGATAGTTATGATGGAGTATGTGGAAGGAGAGGATTGCAAAAACTGAGTTATTTGGGCAAGGATTCAATGCACAAATACAGTGAAGAACCCTCAATAAACCCTCTACAAGGCACTATGTGGAAAAGAAAGAATGACAGATGAATGGCATCTTGAGAGGCAGACATACTTTCATTATTTATGGCGTTGAGCAACAGTAGTCTAACGTAGGTTCACCTGTCCTCAAAAGAAAATAAGGAACAAAACATTGTAAGAATTCAAGGTTTTGGTTTTTGTACTTACATGTGTTCATTTATTTAAACACTTTACATTATCTCATATTTAGCTCATTATACTTTTAAATGAAAAATAGTTACACAAAATATTTCTAAATTTTATCAAAAGTGCAAATAGTCAGAATTATTAACACTGATTTTATAACACAATTAAATATGCATAAAGCTTGACATTATGGAGCATTATAATGCTGATATTTTCACTTTTTCTTTTTCTTTTTTGAAATATTTGCAATGGGCTCTAATAATTAAAAGCAAAGTTTCGGAAGGTCAGATTTCATAATTGATAATCCTGAGAGATTTCATAAGCCAGGAACAATGTGATATGCTGATTTGATTTAATTTAAAGGTCACAGCTACCTTAAGCAGTATATACTATTATAAGCTACATTTCACAAATGAGAAAACAGAGACTAAGATATGTTATGCAAATTTCCCAGGCTAAAACTAGTCTAGTAAGTAGTGCATCTTTGATTGGAATTCAAGAAGTTTTATTCACATCTTATGCTTTTAGGCAATATGTCATATTAAAACATGGGACTACATACTGATTATGAGCAAGAATGGGTAAATGAGCTAGAAAAGGTCTACAGGAAGAAGATAACCTAAAAAATGACTTCCTAGGAATAGAAAATATGTATTCTAGGAAAACATAGAAAGAGTGAATATAAGGAGAACACAAGGGGCAGGAAATAGTCTTTCCTATGTCACAAAGAGCAATAAATTCGTCATCATTTGACTATGGGATTCAAATTAGCCTGACTCATTCATAGTCAGAATGCCTGGAATACGAATAGAGAAGGATAGATCAAGAAATTTAATGATCTCAATAATCATAAGAGCTGTGTACTATGATAAGCTGAAGAAATTCAAACTGAAACTGTTTTCCTATTGGACGATCACTAGATAAGTTGTATATATAATCTGAAAAGAAGGTCAGATCTAGGTACCATAGGGCTTGGAAAGGGCATATCATATACATATGTCAATTACTAAATCAATGCTGGTTTATAATTTGTAACGATAGTATTTAGCAAATAAGTCCTATATTTTAAATACTTCTAGAAGAGTTAGGAAAAGGAAAACATTACAATATGGCAATATTCATAGATGTAATTAGCTAGAGAAATCTATGTGAAGATGTCCTTGCTAAATGTAATTAATATTAATAGTCAATATATTTCCTTCTCCAAACCAGCTATCTAGTTAAATAAATTTCCTCATAAAAAGGCATTAATATAAGCCACCAAAACAGTAATAATGACATATAGTGAATTGTTTAGAACATACATATAGATTTGTATGTTATGCTAATTTAATCATGTTTTCTGTAAAACAATTAACTTGTGTTTTTTAATTCATTGATTTTTAAATGGACCTCAACTTCAGAAATGTCAAAGAAAATAAAAAGAAAAAATTAAAAAGAGAAAATATATCAATTGCTAAATTATCACCACAAGTCTATTGAAGTAATTTTGTTAATATGATAATTTATATTAACCAACTAAAACTAATCAGTATGTTTACATCAATAATAATTCCACCTTAAAAGATTGACATGTCATTAACTAGTCTTTTAAAAAATATTTTATTTATTTATTTTTAGAGAGTGGGGAAGGGAGGGAGGAAAAGAGGCAGAGAACTGGGGACCTGACCTGCAACCCAGGCCTGTACCCTGACCGGGTGTCAAACCAATGATCTTTTGTTTCACAGGCTGGTGCTCAATCTACTGAGCCACACCAGTCAGGGCTATTGACTAGTGTTTTAAACAGGTGTTATATAGATAAATGTTAGCTAGATAGACAATAAGTAAAGTACAGATAATATTCTTTTGTCTGTTGCCTCAGCTTACCATTGTTTCCTAGAAGGTTGGAAGCTTTAAAGTTGTGTTTTCAGATTCCCTTGCTAGTCATAGTTAGTACTGGCCTAGAGAAGACTCAGACATATAAGGTGACAGGAAGAACAAGTCATTCTGATCCTTGCTCTAGTGGTGGAGGCAGTAGCAGAGGCTGCTGACTGAAAGTGACAGTGGCCTCCAGCACAGCTGGTTTTCCCAGTAGGGCCAGTGGGTGACAGAACTGTCCAGAGGCAGCCATTGTGCCTCCAGCAACTCGGATTTCAGAATGGACTCCTGGATGGCCCAGGGAAAATGACAACTTTCTGATCTCCAGTAAAAAAAAACTTTTTAGATTTGTTGCTATTCCATCCTTTCCAAGAATTTTGTAATTTTAAAACATAAATTGCTCTTTGCTTAAATATCATGGATGAGTTTTGCTTTTTAAATTAGACATTGATATAGATAATAAAACAACAAAAGAAAGGGTGAATGGGAGGGAGAGAAGGGAAAAAGAAAGAAAAAAAGGAGGGAGGGAAAGAAGGAGAGAAGTTAAATTGATCTACATATGAAAACACTGAATGTAGAAAATTTAAGAAAAAAAAGATATTGAATTCAGAACATACAAAAAAAAAAAAAAAAGAGCCACTCAGACAGGCACTGGGTGATCAAAAGGAAAAGCAAGAAAGACAAGTAGGAAAGTTGTTAGAAAAAAAGAATAAGGCAGATCTGGGGACACTTTGGTGAGAAGATGTGGGACAAATATTGACTTCACCTCTGTCCACCTCCACATTGTTTGGCCTCAGTATGAATTTTTCTGACATCACAATAATAAAACTACTTTCTTATGGTTCCGTTTGTGCCAAGTTACAAAATTCTTTTTAAAATGTTTAGTTTATGTCATTTTAAGTTTGTTTCATTGTGCTTGCATATAGCATATAGTTAGCTCTGAATCATCAGTCAAACTAAAATGTTGTTTTCTGCCCTGGCTGGTGTAGCTCAGTGGATTGAGTGCGGGCTGTGAACCAAGGAGTCATGCTTCAATTCCCAGTCAGGGCACATGCCTGGGTTGCAGGCCAGGTCCCCAGTGGGGGCCATGTGAGAAGCAACCACACATTGATGTTTGTCTTCCTCTCTTTCTCCTTCCCTTCCCCTCTCTCTAAAAATAAAAAGAAATAAAATATTTTTAAAAATTAAAAAATAAAATGTTGTTTTCTTTTGATAGTTTCTCTTAAAGTTCATTAACCTCAGAGGGAAGGAGAGGGGTGAAGGCTGGGTCAAGGTAGAAAAATGAGGGGAGGGGGCGGTGGAATGGGGGCACCTGTAATAGTATCAATGATAAATTTCTTTTTAAGTTTGTTAACTCCATTAGTTGATACCACTGATGTATTATTTAGTCATAACTAGACACTGATGTGTTTGGTCTTAAGTTTGTCAAATTCTGTTATGACTAATCATTTATATGTATGATTTATATATGTATGATTAATCATATATGTGGTTTATATATATTACTTTGTATTTGTACAGTTTGTCTAGTTTCCGTCACTTTAAAACTATGGTATTTATAAAAGTTGGTATTCTTGTTCAAGTGATTTAATTTTGTGTCTTTGTTACATTTTATCTGGCATTTAACACCTTTATACCATACTTTATTTTACTAAATGGTTTCGTAACTTGTAAACAAAAGCAAACACACTCATCTATTTCTTAATCATTTGGTTAATTTTTTCACCTTCCATCTTCCTACATAAGTATTTTGTCTTTTGACAAAAATGTTTGTTTGTTTTTTTCTGTAAGATGGTTCTAGTAGTGCTTGGCTGTCTTTAACTTCATCTGAAATAATTTTGTTACATTGTATTGTGACAGCTGTCCTAGCTTGCATTAAAAAATAGTTATGAAAATTGGTTAATTATTGTGCAGCCATTTTAATATTGGAGATGGAAGAAAATAAGCTTCATTATTTGAAGAAAGGTGAAAATGCAGCTGAAACAAACAAACAAACAAAAAAGATTTGTGCAGCATATGGAGAAGGTGCTGGGATGTGCTCGATGTGTCAAGAGTGGTTTGCAGAGTTTCGTGCTGGAGATTTCTTGCTGGACGATGCTCCTTGGTCAAGTAGACCAGGTGAAGTTGGTAGTGATCAAATCAAGACTTTAGTTGAGAACAATCACTGTTATGCTACAGGGGAGATAGCTGACATACTCAAAATATCTGAATCAATAGTTATTGGTGAAAACAAAAAATGTGTTTTATTTAACAGAAAAAAAAATGGACTTTTGGCCAACCCAATATTTCTCTTTGGTTTTCTAGGAATTGCAATATACATTGTTAATTTATCACAATCTGAATTCATGTGATAATAATCTACTTTAAACAATATTAAGAACCTTTTTAGTAGTATAAAATTTTTACCTCTCCCCACCTACTTGCTATCCTCAACATATTTTAGTTTTTTTTTATTTTAAATGGGTGATTGCATTTTAAACTAATTAAAGATAATAAAGAGTGTTTTATATTTTACCAGATATTTCTCTTCTTTAATCCCCATTACTTTCCAAACTATGTGAAATGAATTTACAGTGTATCTGGCATTTTTAAAAATTGAGACTCTATTGGCATTCTCTAGTCCTGGCCCCAATTTTCTGATCTCAGAAATTCTACCTTGCTTTCCAGACTCCAGACTTTCTGGGCTGGGGCAGGTGCAGTGTCCTCTGTGAAGGCTTGGAGAGATTTCCCTCAGCTCTCTTCCTCCCTGCCCTCAATTTGCACTTGGTGAAAGACAAGTGTGCCCTGTAAAAATTTCTCTATGTTCTGTTTCCCAATTTCCAGCTCAAATGTGGCAGATATAGTACAGGGTGTTGCTTGTACATGTGCTCAAAAACAGACTAAAAGAACTGCTGGAAAAGAAGCAGTTTTGTATAGTATCAACTGGCAAAATTAAGTAATCAGACTTGCTGAAGTGAAAACAATTATAAATAGTTCATTCTTATTAAAAATAATGCATTCTGTGAGCATGCATTTCAAGCCTAAGTAATTATAGGGCACTATTTAATTCAAGATAGAGAGACAAATGCATTTTCAAAAAGGATGCAAAATTGAACAATGCCTGTGGGAGGCCTGGTTAGTGTGATTTATGAGATCTTGTTGGCTGATACTAGGGTTCAATGAACAATGGGAAAAAAATATTTTCCACAAACTTGCTTCCCATCCCAACATATTGAGTTGCAGGATCTGAAGGAGAATGCTAAGCAATTTATGTTTCAAAAAGCATTCTAGGTTATTCCAATGCATAATCAAGTATGAAGACAACTAAACTGGTCTAATTTTTAAAAGTTTTAAATGCTCAGTTTTAAATATTATTGAAATGCAATGTAGAAGATAAGTCAGTATAATGCATTTAAATTTTAGCTAACAGCCTTTAGGTATTGTACATAGGAAGTGCTGTCTCCAATATTTTACAACTAATCCCTAGAAAGTAAAGAAGAATATTTCTAATTGAATCTGCATGTTTCTATTCATATATTACATAAATCTAATATAGGATTCTTTTCTATTTGGGAGAAAATCTTTTCCTTGAAACTTTCATAATGAAAGTATGAAAACCCTGTGTGATTTATCAAAGACCAGTAATCATACAACAATCAACCGACAGCCTTAAGTGATCATTTGTATAAAGGCATGCTAATTTCTTTCATTGAATGACTAGGCATCACAAATATTCTACCCCAGTCCTCTCCACCCACATTGTACTTTGTTCCTTAGGTTATAGCCTTTCATGTAACAGATGCTTTTGGAGGACAAAAGGCAAGTTTGTTTTTCTGTAGTTGTTTTATATAGATGATTTTATGATTTGATCAAAATCTTGGGAGTCAGTTCTATTCCTATCTGTCAATATGTTGAAAAAAAGTGCTTTATAGAAGCACTTTTCCTAGATAAAATAATAATAATAATAATTAGATAGCCTGAAACACAAAGATGAAAAGTAGAGTTCTTGGACACTTATCCTTAAATCTATTTAGTCATAGTTATTAACTCATACCAAAGAGATTAATAGAGGGAAAATCTTTGACATATAATATAAGCTGAATAAAATTAGAGGGGAGGAGATGAATAGTTTCATAAGGAGCTTTTGGATTTGGAATTGCTTTGATAAAAATTTCAACATATTGCAGAAGACATTAAAAGATCATCATCTACAGAAAGGTTTGCTCAGTGAGAAATGAGATTTGGAAATAAATCTTAGAATAAACATCAAAATCTCATTCTTCTTTACCCAAGTTCTAATTTACTGCCCACTTTAAAATGGTATTTCTCCGTCCCATCTCAGTTCACTTACCATTCACTTTTTTCACTACGTCCACTGCTACCACCCTGATCTGTGCCGCCACCATGCTCCCCTGGATTATTGCAGAATGATTCCCCCAGCTCCCAGCATCCCTTGCTCTACCCTATTCAACCCCTCTGCTCTAAGCACACTGGCTTCTGTGATGCTCCTGGGACATATTATGCACATGTTCCTACCTCAGTGCATTTGCCTTTTGTTTCCTTTGCTTGACATGGTTTCTGCATGTCTCATCTTCCTTTTTCTTCTGATCTTTAATCAGTTATCAGCCAAAAAATCCACCTTTGGCCAGTATGCAAAACTTAAAGCCCCTTTTACTTTATTTCCCCTTTATCACTTGTAACTATCTAACTTGCTTTGTATTTAATCAATTATATATCTTGCTTATTTCCAGTCTTTCCAACCCAATCCCGCTCATGTAAGATCCAGAGCTCTCTTCTATTCTACATGATGTCACAGTGCCAAGAAAACAATGTAGCATGGAATACACATTTTAATAAACATCTGTTGATTAAATTAATGCAAATATATCCCTGGTTGGTGTGGCTCAGTACACTGAGTGCGGGCCTGCAAACCAAAGGTTCGCTGGTTCAATTTCCAGTCTATATTCCAGTCCATTCCTGGGTTATGGACCAGGTCTCCAGTAGGGGGCGTGTGAGAGGCAACCACACATCTATGTTTCTCATGCTCTCTTTCTTCCTCCCTTCTGTTTTCTAAAATAATAAACAAAATATTTAATAAAAATAGAAAAATAAATTAATGTAAATATAAACAATAGTGACACAAAAATTGGAGACAGAATGACAACTTATATTTATAAATAGAAAGTCCAAAAAGACTTTCTATTTATATGCTTCTATAAGCATATAAAATAATCATTCACGAATAATCAAATGAATAGTTAAGAAAAAAATAGTGAGAAGAAGGCTCTGTACTTGGTAATTACAGCCTGTAGAGATTCTAAGCTTTGCTAGGCGTAAGAAATCATTTTTTTTTGCAAAAGTAAATAAAATATTGTCTTTTGTCATGTATACTTTGTTGTAAGAATGTTACAGTAGATATAAAGCAATTCTTTCAATCTGACATTGTCACCAAAAATAAGAAAAACACATGCAAAATTAAAATAGGAGATTGTTAAATTATATACTTTATTGATTTTGGAAAATCCTCAGCTTTACAGCATGCTGCAAAATATTCCCTGCCCTTCCCCTGCAAAAACAAAAAAGAATTCCGGGGACTTAAAAGTTCAACAATGCAGCCCACATTGTGGAACAGTAGCAGATCCAGACCATTTTGCATGTTGGTAAAAACTGAGCTCATTAGCAAACTGATGACTTAGAGCTGACTCTACGGGCGGATGCAGCTAAACTTCAGACAGTCCTTCATGAAGCGAGATTGTGAAACATCCTTGGTCTCACTTTGTTGGAAGCTGCTCAGCATGCTTTCTGGCTTAAGGTAAAATATGAGTCAGTACAAAGACAGGTGGAGAAGGACGAGCATTTGAAATAAACAGAATGAAAGGCCACCATAGAAGTTGGCATAGTTTAAAGTAAGATAATTCTGGTGTGAATTATTTGAACAAAGAATGTGCCAAAGCCATCGTTAAAAGCACACTAATAGTTTCAACACATAACTCTAATATATATGTGTATATATATATATATATACATACACATACATATATGTATATGTTTGTGTATACACACATACCACAAACACACTATTTGATGCTGCTCTTTCTAAGAAAACTTTCTTTATAAATTTTTAACTAGGTAAGGATGTAAAAGACATCCATTTTAATTATCTTAGGTTAATTAGAAACAGGACAATATATGCTCTCAAGTTTCAAAGAGAATTAATTCTTTAATGATTAGAGTAAATAAAATTATGGCTGATGTTAATTACTGTTTTGCATATTCATAGTCAAAAGGAAAATTGCTAACAATAGAAATCACATGTACAATGTTTTAAAAAAGAGCAGAAATTAATGTATTATTTTTTAGATTTCAACTTTTGGTACTTATTTGTTGGAAATTTCTCTCAATACATGGATTTCAGAAAAATTACTGTTGTAATTATATAATATTTATAGGCTAGTAATGTTACATTTTAAAACTTAAAAATTAACCAGATATTGCATTAAAAATGTGAGAGAGAAGAGGAACAATGGAAGCAATGACCAACCAGAATTCCAATGGAGTGTGGACAGGGTGGCTGAGCTATCTGACCAAAATAGCATCATTGAAAAAGAGCTATCTGTGTGCAAATCACTTTGTAATCAACCTTTTCAAGTGATTCAAAAGAAATGGGGTCAGTTTCACAACAAGGTCCAAAGAAAGGAAAGAAATTTGACAGTAGCCTAGGCAATAACAGGAGCAGGAAGCTGGAAAGGGGGCTGTATTCCAGCATCCTGGGGCAGAAAGAGTGGTCAATGTGTATATTTGGACAGGAGATGGGGGTCAAGCCCTGAGCAGCAGGAACAGAGCTGAGCTTGGAAGTCTATCCAAGCAGAAAAGAAGCAGATCATCAGTGAACAAGGCAGATGGCAGGAATCAGAATTCAAAAGGCAAAGTTAGCTGGATCCATATACAGCATAGTAGAATCCTCCTTTTCAGACCTAGGCGATCTTTTATTTCAGGCAGAAAAAGAACACTTCTTTGGAATTTCCTCCCCATCTCTCATAAATACTCCCCAACATTGTAAATGTAGGGATACAGGGATTTAAATGCATTGGTTCTGGCAGACTTTTCTTTCCTCCTCTCTCTTTCTTTTCTTTTCTCTCTCTTTCTCTCTTTCTTTCTTTCTTTCTTTCTTTCTTTCTTTCTTTCTTTCTTTCTTTCTTTCTTTCTTTCTTTCTTTCTTTCTTTCTTTCTTCTCTCTCTCTCTCTCTCACACTCTCTCACAGTTAATTCACAGAGAAAAAATGGCAGGTACTAGTAAGTGCTTAAAGCATACATATTAAATCACATTCATAACCCATGAGTGCTGGTCTTGGTCTGACCATTATTAGTTCCACCAGTGGTTTTGATATTAAAATTTAGCACCTTCTCATTAAATTCTCTAAGAACATCAATATTGTGACAGAAGAGCTCCCTTAGAGAATGGTTTTAAAACTCAATTTGACCATGACAAATTATGGAAGCAAGCACAAACAAATCAGATAAAGCCTGAAAAAGCAAAACTATGCTGCATTTTTCTTATTGAAAACCACTCACTTAAAATGGTTTATTCATTATGTACAATCTTCCTTTGATTTATTAATTAACACTCTGGAGACTAAATATCAGATTCTGTCACTGGTTTCCAGTTAACTGGTGTTACAGATAGTATTTTATTTTTTCTTTCAAAATGGCTCATCTAGAATTGCTTGTTAATGTAATGAGACATATTTCTCTCAAGCACAATTTTCCATTTAGCCAGAAGATGAAGCACCATACTCCTGTGTTCTTTCATATTGCTCTGAATGCATGGCATGCTTTTGGGTGGTTATCTTTTTCATTTTCAGTCAGAAAAATTGCATGAAGTATTAAAATGTGTGATTAAAAAAATCACAGCTGCTTCATGGCCTGCTGTAAATTCAAATCCTTTAAATGACTTTTTTAATTCTTTATGGATATTTGTTAAATGTGAAATTTTACTGCATTAAAAGCAAAATATTGATCCCTTCATAAAGAAAGATGAAAAGGTATTGTGATTGTAAGAACGGAAAGATGATATTGGTTGGTCAAAATGTGGAGGCACCTCAGTCAGCAGTTGTTTTAGCCTTTCTTGTGAGGGACATTGTCAAAGCACCTGAAACAATTCACGTTCATTGCATTTTACTGTCAAATTTTAAAAAAATCAAACTTAGTAAAGAGAGTTTATTTAGAAGGCATTGTCACAGGGAGTAGGAAAGGGACCATTGCAATGGTGGGGGCAGGGAAACTATTGCAGTTCAGAGAATCCTCTGAGCATAAAATCAGCAAGCATCTCAAGGATTAGGCAAAACATTTTCTTTTGTGGAGAGGAGTAAATAAAACCGGAAAGAACCAGGTGGGAGCAGAAAGATGATAGGGTAGTTGGATGAGATAGTAGGTCAGAGAATGTTTTGCTGAGGCTAGCCTAATTTGAAGGTAGGGTGGGGTGGGAACTATTTAAGGAGAGGTTGTATGCTGCTCAGATTAGGAGTAGGCAAAACATTCAGGAATCTGGTCAAAGAAGAGAACTTTAACCACAGTTTAGTTAAAAATCATTTTTCTCCAATTGATCACTGGGGACAAGTAGTTCACTCAATCATTTATGAGGCAAAAGGGAATGTGGAGAGTCTATGTCTGCCCTGGGGATAGGTAAGCAAGTTGGTGTCTTTCAGTTCTGCTGTGTAAGGCATACGGTAAGGGTGGTGCTTTTTGCTAAGATATTTCCCAGAATACAACAGTGTGGGCAGATTTCTTAACGTTCCATGATTTCCAGAAGCACAGAGCTCAGTTAAAATTCAATATTGTCAGTATGTCCAAGAATACTGTTTTTGAAGTATTACTATTCTTGTAGTCTAGCAACTACTATTTTAAATATGAAATGTATTCTTAACAGAAATAAAACTTTATTTTCTACCTTTATAAATAACCTGGGATTTTTGTGTCTTTTTTAAAATAGAAAACTAACAAACATGCTACGTATTTAGTTGCATTTCATAAAACTACGTGCAAGCAACTGAAAATATTGTTCATTAAAAGATTTTTATATCTTCTAAGCTACCAATATGCTAAGGTAAAAAGAGTTTTATTCCATGACTTTTCTCAAGTTTAGCATGCATGAAATGGAGAGGTACTCATAATTTATTGCTCTCTAAATCAGGATATCTGGAAGAGATGCAATTTATGGTGAATGCATAAATTGGTCAGTTTCATTTTTTCCTCCAGAGCAGACTCATACCGCTTCTTACATATATATAGTTCAATAGAAAATAACCAAAAAGCTGCATTACTGAATATACTTGGAGGTGAAGTTATTAAAGTATAATTTAAATGTTTTTTTAATTAGTGAAATAATCAACAGCTTCTTTCAAGTAGCAACTTATAATTCAGAAACACTTATAATTTATTCCATGAGACTTATTTAGTTCACTGAGAAAGTTGACCATTGACCGTGAATATCTGTTGGCACATGTAACAAAACCAAGGGCTGGATTTGGAGAATCAGTTTGACTGGAGCAAAATGTTCTTGGGTAGCTTTCGCTCTCTTCTGGAAGAGTTCACTAACAGATGGCAACTTGTCATTGTTAATGGAGTGTTATCCTGAAAAACTTCAAGGATCCATGCAGAGTCTGACACTCTTCCCCTCCTCTTTTCAAGCCACCTCACAGAAATAGCCAATAATGACCTCTGTCTTTTCACAGATGATACCACCTTATGTCGGCTGATTCCTTCCAAGCCACATAGTGGCTGCTCCAGTCCAAATATGACAAAAGACTTTTTTCTATTTGACAGCTAATTTGCGTACTAAATAATAGAGGCATCAATGCAGTAGGAAGAATATTTGGACACAAACGTGGGGGTCCTCACTTCTAGTCTGTCTTTCTGAGTTGGCCAGATAACTTCTCCTCTCTGGATTGCATTGTTCTCATTGAGACATGACCAGATTGCCTTACACAAACAAGAAACTCATTTCAGGTAAATTTGTGAGATTTGAAATTCCTTTGATATAAAAAAGAAAGCATATATTTGTTAGCTGATTACATGTGACCATTTTACATATAGTTTACTTTATTCTAGTAAAATTACATTTTTATAGGGAAAAATGGGAATTGGTTTCTGAACTATGTAATAGTCATAAAACAACAAAACCACTTTCTATATTTGCTTAGCAGTTCATAGATTTAAAAGCTCAGTCACAGCATAATTTTTGTTTCTGTAAATTCATTACTAATTTAGCACTTCAGAGATGACAATATCAAATTGTAGAAACTCCGAGATCATACAGCTTGAACAGATCAATGCAGATCACCTCACTGATATGAATTCTGGCACTAAGCTTCCTTCACTTGTTAAACCAGAAATATCTACTTTATTTTATTAATGGTAAATAATATTCATATTACACCTGCTAGTTACATGGTGTTTTGTACTTTTAAGTGTTTTTTAATATAACTTTACTTAAAACTTAAGAATAATATCCAGAAGAAAGATAGAAAATAGGTCCGAGGTCTCAGAGTTACTCAGTGATAGATAAAGAAGGATAATGAGTAACAGGCAGGTAGAGGGAGGTATTGAAGGTAGTTTCCTCAATATTCCAAATCCCACTCCTTTATTTATTTATTTATTGTTTTTTTAAACTCACACATTTAACTTTGTTTATCATTGTTATTTAAAGCTTGATTTTATGAAACACAAAGGCATTTTTAAGAGTTCTGTATCACCAGAATTTAGACAGCAGAAATGATAGCTTTGTAGGTGTAAATTGCATACATTAAAATCAAATGATTGGAGATTTTTCTCAGTGGGGAAACTATACAAAACTATATAAAAGAAATAAGTGGCAAAAGGACCCCTAACCATATTTTGTTATTGTGGATTATCAGTTTCTTTAGTACCTACACAAAGATTCTGAATACTTGGACTTCTTTTGCTATCTATCATATTTACCTATTTTCTGAGTCAAGCTGCCTGACTAAAAGGTCTGATTTAGGAGGGCATTTATATTTATATATTTGTATATATTTAACTTTATAGCAAAATTTTTTTCCATCTATAGTTACCACCTTCCAAGGAATTGACATTACAGTGCTGATGATGTAATCTGCTGGTTCCTTTTTGAACAGTGTGCAAAAAATTATGTCAACCCTATAGAAAGTCAAACAGGTACCAAAAAATGGAACAGTTATACACAGTTCAGTAAAGTATAATGCTAAGTTTTTCCCATCTAAAAATAATCAGCTATAGTTGTCTTTGCTTTAGGAAACACACATCTGAGAATTACACTAGTGACCTTGTCTCATCTTCAGTCATGAACAGGGAGTCTGTAGGCCACCATGCTGTTTATTTTGTGGATTGTAGTAGTGAAGGAATGCAGATGGACTTGCTCAGAACTGGTAATGAACTGGGGCCTTCCCATTTTTCCATTGCAACCAAATCTTTGTCTGTACAGATCAGTACATTAATGAACAAGAAACTTCCAACGGTGGCAGAAATGTCACTGTAGCTGCGATCTGTCTGATCACTTAGGGTATTTCATCTTGGATAACTTTCTAAGACTTTTATCAGGGTGTACTGTCATTCTTAGTGTCTGTCACAATCAATATCAAATCGCCATCTCTCAAGGATCTCACCATTTTCAATATTTCTGAACGCTTGTTTAACCAATCTTTAGTTGTCCCACAACATTATTTAGACATTTCATGAGCTCAGGATCAGTAGTTACAAGCAAGGTAAGTTCATATTTCTGCACTCCAGTAAAGGTTTCAGATGGATGAATGCCACACTGATATAAAATGCTTTGGTGCCAAATGAGAAGAGCTCGGGCAGAACTTTGGGGCACTCCCATTGAGGGTGATGCCCTGCTCATGGAAGGGCTGCTGCCCCATGGCCAGGGCCACAACTGATGCATGCTCACTGCACATAGCCACCACAGGCTCTGCCCCAATTCCACTGTTTAAATCAGCCACTCTTAGAAGGTAATTAGGCTGGACACCAATGCCTGTTGAACAATTAGAAATCCATTATTTTCACCAGATGTGTTTTCTTTAAACTTTTTCTTATGTTTTCTAGATATCCATTTTCCTCCCTTCATCCCTTCCCTTCGTTCTTCTTAGCGTTCCCTTCCATTCTCCCCGCTTCGTTCTGCAGGCTGCTGTCCATGTTGTTGATTTACACTGGTCTCTAGATAGTAAAGGATGTTGCCCCTTTAAGAAGTGTTGTGCCGTCCTGGCTGGTGTAGCTCTGTGGATTGAGCACGGGCCTGCAAACCATAGGATTGAGGTTTGATTCCCAGTCAGGACACATGCCTGAGTTGCAGGCCAGTTCTCAGCAGGGGACGCACGAGAGGCAACCATACATTGATATTTCTCTCCTCTCCTTCCCTTCCCCTCTAAAGATAAATAAATAAAATAAAATAAAATAAAAAAGAACTGTTGTGCAATGACTCAAACAAATGAATGTAATACTTTTGCAGGTTTTCCTTTTTGTAATTAGAAAATTACCAATACCACTTTTTTGAAAGTATGTATTTGCAACACTGTGAGAAGATTAACATTCTTATTGCATAAAAGGTGTTATTTCCTGGAATAAATAGAATACCTAGTGCTAATGCAGTTTAAAACATAAGTGAAATATAAATAAAATGAGAGTTTGATTTCCTGAAACTATTTTTCTTGAATGAAAAGGATCCTTAAGACAATAATTTTAGTTTTAGACAAGACACTTTATTTAAATATGAACAGCCTCTTTATAATACTGTGCATCTTAATAAACACTGATAAATGTGACAACTCTATTTTACATTTTCAGCATATTTATGACTTCTGAGTCATGAGAGGGAAATCAGGTTATGTAGTGCAGGGGCTACACCTATAGACTTCAGGGTGTATCCATCTGTTCAAAGGAAACAAAATGCTCACACATGCAAAATGGCTTAGGCCAGTAATTTAAAATAAATAAAATATATTTTTTTTCATACTGTAACTAACTTCATCAGGGAGATTCATTTTAAATCATAGAGCTGTAGAATGATAAGCCAGAAAGGTACCCTGACAGTTTACTTTAACCATTCTAGACAAGCAAACATCTATGAAGTATCCTCAAAAGAGAGATTTACAAAAGAAGAGATAAAATTAAAAGAAACATTACATATTAGTATACATTTCTTTTTTATAATGGAATTCAAGCAAAAAATCAATGTAAAAGTCCATGCCAAAATTTATCTTTAAAATTTATATAAACTTCATTAAAATTTACTTTTCAAAGAGATCTCAAATGTGTTTCATCATTTTATTGATGATTTTTAAAAATGATCCCTTTTACTGATTGCATTTATCATGTTCCATAATACATATTATTTACTTGGGTGGAAATATTTTCTTTAGTGATGGTTGAATTGTAGAGATTAATATATTGAAGGGTGATCCATGAAAGCTAGCATTGCAAAAGGAGTTCTATTCATGTACATCTCCTGCTGGACAGGAAAAATTCTCCTTCTATCCCTCTAGGGTCTTAGTCTGATGTAATGATCAAATTAACACAAGACAGGTTAACAGAAGAAAAACATTCAATTACATCCATACAGGGTTTCCCTAAGAATATGAGACCAACAGGCAGTCAGGTAATTGAGGCTTATATGCTGTCCTGAAAAGGGGCAGGGGTCTGGGACTTCAAAAGGGAGGAATTCAATTTACAGGAAGATGGAAATGGCAAGTGTTCAGTAAAAAAAAAAAAAAAAAAAAAAGCTTGTCATGACATGCAGACACAAAGGGACACAGAAAAAAGAAGAATTCAATATCCAGGCCCTGTCAATCTCTACCTCCACTCAGCTTATCACAGCTAGCCCATAGTTACCTCTGGTGATAGTTCTCATCCTTAACCAAGCCCTCTGTCTAAATTCTTATAGGTGGCTAGGGGAAAGTTCTTGAATCCACTGGGACTTGATTGCCTTCAGCTCCACATAGTTGACATGCCAAAGTGGCACATTACATGTGGGCTCATTCTGAAATTCTTTACTCCTTAGTTACTGAATAGTGCTTAAACTTCAATCACCTTCAAAGTCTTCTTCATTTGATGCAATATACCTGTAGAGACATTTTTTCCACTGCTCAAAACAGTTTTAGAACTAGTTGATTTTGATGCCTTTTAGTGCTTCTGCCATTTTTTTATTTTATCTATCTTTTCCATGTCCACAAAATGTTTCCCTTTGAGGAGTTTTTTTCATCCAGGGAAACAAACAACAACAAAAAAGTCATTTAGGGAGAGATCTGGTGAATGAGGAGGTAGAGCAAGGGGGTTATGCCTTTTATGGTAAAAACTGCTGAACACTTAGCACGGTGTGGGCAGGTGTGCTGGTAAATCACCCATCGTGAAATGGGCAAATGCATTGAAAGTTTTCAAAACATCTCTTGAAGCCAAATGCAGCCTCTGACAACAATTCTAGCTGGTACACTGATACAGATGGGTTCCTAGAACACTCACTTTTCTCTTAGCAGGGAAAGCCTACACTACAAGGGGCCTACCTCCAGAGATAATTCTGTTTTTGTTTTTGTTTTTTTTGTCCTCTCTCATATATTCCAACCAAGGGTAATTCCAATTACCTACATGATGTAACTGAACATGAAATTGGAAAGAGGTAATTAACAACACAAAATTACATAGGACATAATGTTATGCATATTTATTATCTTCCTTTTAAAATTATTTAATTCTCTTTATATAATTTAATTTTAGTAACTGCTGTGTTTTACCACCAGGTAGCTAAATTTCTGAGAAGTTATCAATCACCCCTGTATCCGACACAGCTAAGCCTCTGAGAGCTACGAAAGAATGCTGTAGATATTGGAGACATGCGCACTCACCATGCTTCTTTCTCAACAGTACTTCCCAGTGAACTCTGCTGTTGCTAAGGTTTCCATGTAAGTTCTACCTGACCTCTGCTTTACTTCCATAAACAACTGCAGGAAAAGTCTCAGCAGGTAGACACATCATTGTCTTCTTTTTTCTCATTATCTAGAAATTAAAAAATTCTAAAAACTTTATCTAGATCAAATGTGCATAAATATATAAGCATATTGATGTTTAAAATATACATGACATTTTACCCTGGCTCGTGTAGCTCAGTGGATTGGGCATGGGTTGCGAAACAAAGGGTCACCTGTTTGATTCTGAGTCAGGGCACATGCCAGGGTTGCAAGCCAGGTCCCCAGTGGGGCCCACATGAGAGGAAACCACACATTGATGTTTCTCTCCCTCTCTGTCTTCCTCCCTTTCCCTCTCTCTAAAAAATAAATAAGTAAAACCTTTAAAAAAGAAACCTAAAAAAAATTGTAAATAAAATATATATGACATTTGGTCCTGAGAAAATTTTGATTAAAATTAAATTTTAATGAAATTACAAATATGGACCCAAATTCTCTCACAAGAAAACTTTATTAAATGTTTAGATGTGGTAGAAATAAGACTTTATTAAATGTATTAAGTATGATTCACATTATTTTACATCTATAAATAGGCATCTTGAAAGCAGATCATGTTATTTGTTTTCTTCTCCAATATAGGCAATGTTCTACAAAACATTAGAAACTGTGTGTCACTCACTGACTGCATCAGTATCAACAATTACTATTAGGTTTAACAGTTGCCCTATAACAATGACTAGGTATATTTTGAAAGATTTAAAGAGAGTTTGAATAACTGGTCCTAATATAAAAAATACCTTTGGAAACTCTTCTGACTCTCAGAGTATAACCAGGCATTAGTACTGGTAAGACATCCCCTAACCCTTTCATCTCTAGCTTGTCTATGTCACAGTGAAGATATGATTGACTAAATTCTTTCTAATGCCTATAGCAGTGTCGGGGAGAAAAAAATTTTCTACCCTTCTATATTCTCTTGACTAGTCTAAAATTAAGTCAACATGAGGCAGATTAACAAAAAATCCATATTTAATTATGTGTATACATACGGGAACCATGAGTACATGAGAGTGTCAGAGACCCCATATGCATGAGAAGTTCAGAGATGGAAATGTAAAATGAGGTATATATGATATCAGGAGCTATGGAATTGGGTAAGTGGCCTGAGACTTCAGAGGGGAGGGGAGTAATTCACAAGGTGATGAGAAGAGCAGATAGATAGATGTTCAGTAGTTAGATATGTCCCCTACCATATAGTAGACCATAAACATTAATTCTGGTAATAACTATTATTCCAGTCATAGCCCCAATTTAAGTGGTGTGTGGGAGAAATTTCTTTTGAGTATGCCAGGTCTCAATTGCCTTAAGCTCTAACTAGTCCACTTACCACAGATGTACATCTTCTTGCGAGTCTTTCTGAACAAGTACAACAGGAGCTTTCAGAGAAGACATTTCAGTTCTCCAAGCCTTGGTACTCAAAATGTGGTCATGGACCAACAGCATCTATTTGTTAAAGTCACAAGATCCTGGGCTTCACCTCAGACATACTGTTTTAGCATCTCTATTTTACAGGGTCTCCATATGATTCTAACCCAAATCAATGTATAAAAGACACTAATACAGATAACATTCATGGGCTCTGTGCTACTTCTGATCATTTCTATTACTTTAACACCTATGAAAGTGCCTGGCACTGGCATATATTCTGAAATAAATGAATATATATTTATATTGGCATGTGGATTAAATAGAAATATTGTTTTGAGGTTATCAATTTGTTTTCTTTATGACCCTATCCTCAGTAGCAGAAAATGGAATCTAGAAAAAACAATGGAAAATCCCTAACATAAAAATAACTAGATTTCAAACAAATATGGAATTATTAATGAAGAATAGCAATTACAATAAAATAGTTTTCTGAAATATTATTTCATTTGAAACGTTTTCTTTATACCAGAAAGTATTGTAGGTAGTTTTTCTTAATTCATGTGATATTAATTTATGCTCCCTTAAAACACTTATTTTTAAGCACATTTTATTATCTAATTAAAGTGTTTTCAAAGTGCTTAACAACTATATCTCTTGCAGTCCTTATCAAAATACCCTTTCTTGGATCTTGCTCCATAAGTACTAAATAAAATCTCAGAGATATACACCTGAAAACACTTACTATGGTTGATTTTCCCCATTGTTTGGGTATCATTTAATCTGACTTCTTAGCCAATATGGTAATGATGACAAAATACATGTATGACTATTTTTTCTTTCTTTGACTAGATGGCTAATAGATGTAAACATACAAATATTAATCTAATTGGCTATGCTTTGAGGTGATCTGATTATCATTAAAACCAAATTAAGGGAGAATAAGACTCAGTATAACATAAAAGAACAGACACCTTAGAGTGACATACTGGTTAGAGCTTAAAATTATAGTCTGTCTTAAACTAGATCATGTTGAGAATGATTCCAGCCAATCAAGACTTCTTAACTATTTTGCTGATATTTATAGAACTAGCAACAACAAAAATTCCTCTTGCTGTTCACTCCTAGACCATCATTCCACTTCTTTTGCTTAATAAAATTGAAATGCCAATTCACATAGTGTAGATGCATATTGATGACTAAAGATATAATAATTTTGTCAATGGTGGTAACTATGCAATTATTTACAATAATTTTTAAATATCATCTTTGTTTGTTCTCAGATGGTGGGATGAAGGGATGTATGTCACCACCTTCAAACCTGCAAAAGCTGAGGAAGCCCGAATGATACTAACAATTCTAAAGAACGAATGAAGTCCACATCAACAACTCTCCAGATATGTACTTTATGCATGCATATAAACTGGCCCTTTATGTTTCATTGCAATATACATTAACATTTCAAAGTTACCGAAGTGAGATGGTAAAACAACTATAAATTAGTGACATATACTTGAAAGTGATAAGTTATTAAGAATACTTATTTATTCATCATTCTGTCCATTTATTTTATTTACTTATTTTTAGGACTGATAACAAAAAGTATTTGTTATGGACAATTTTTGCATGTACAATGTTTTTATTATGCTATTACAGTTATCCCATTTTTCTCCCCTTTATTCCCTTCCACCCTGTACCCCACTCACACCACCATTGCTCCACCTTAGTTCATGTCTATGGTTCATACATGTAAGGTCTTTGGCTTCTCCATTTCCCATACTATTCTTAACCTCCCCCTGTCTATTTTGTACCTACCATTTATGTTTCTCATTCCCTGTACTTTTTCCTCCATTCTCCCCAGCCCCCTCCCTGCTGTTAATCCTCCGAATGATCTCTATTTCTATGATTCTGTTCCTGTTCTAGTTGTTTGCTTAGTTCATTTTTGTTTTTTTTTTAAGTTTGGTTGTTGATAGTTGTTATGAGTTTGTTCTCATTTTACTGTTCATATTTTTTATCTTCTTTTTCTTAAATAAGTCCCTTTAACATTCATACAATCTATTTTTTATCATAATTTACACTTGCTAGTTAAAAAACCCATGGATTTCTCTAAATTTCATTATTTGATTATTATCCTTCATCTCACTGATTACCTATTATATTATGTTCTATATTAATGCTTTACTAAGATAACTTTTCACTTGCTATATGTATCAAAAGAAGATTCAGGTCCAAAAAACCCATGATCTTCAATACATAAACACCAATAGCACAATTAAGTTCCTGTGTGTGAGCTAAGTTAATAGAAACTATATTAACAAATTTTACATGCTCACAGAAGAGACAATATAAATCATTTATAACACATTATGTTATAATTTATTATTTATAACATTTTATAACAATGGAACAACAATGCTGACCTTCCTTGTACTCAGTTCTCAGATAACTTCTCTGTGTTCATACACTCCCAAGGTGATCGCTTGTATAAACATTATCTATATAATGCTAATTTCCACAATCATATTTACATTGTTCCATCTCGCATGGAATAAAATCATAACTTGTTATCATGTTCTGCCCTCATGCACCTTATGTCATTATTTCCTTCTCTCTCTCATTCTCTCTACATCCTGCTGTTTTTTGAACAACCTAAGAACTCTTCTGCCTCAGGGCCTTGGCTCTCTGCTCTGCTTCAGATTCCCTCACTCAGTCAGCAGCATGGCTGTTTCCTCATGTCTTCTCACATATTACTGTATCAGAGAAGCATCCTTGAAATTTATGTACAATTTCACTTTCAGCTCTGGCTGGTATAGTTCAGTGGATTGAGTGCCATCCTGGGAACCAAAAGGTTGCTGGTTCAATTCCCATTCAGTGCATGTGCCTGGGTTACAGTCCAGGTCCCCAGATGGGGGCATGAGAGATGCAGCTGATGGGTGTATTTCTGACACATTGTTTCTCTCCCATACACTCTCTCAAGAAGTAAATAAAATCTTTAAAACTCTGCTACTTTCCTTCCTTGTCCCTCTTTTTTTTTAAGTATATTTTATTGATTATGCTATTACAATTGTCCCCTTTGCCCCCTCTTTATTTCCCTCCACCCTGCACACCCCTTCCCACTTGCATTCCCCCCACTTAGTTCTCGTCCATGGATCATACATATAAGTTCTTTGGTTTCTACATTTCCCATACTATTCTTAACCTCCCCTATTATCTACCTACAATTTATGCTTCTTATTAACTGTACATTTCCCCCATCTCCCCCTCACACTCCCCCACTGATAACCCTCCATGTGATCTTCATTTCTGTGATTCTGTTCCTGTTCTAGTTTGCTTAGTTTTTTTTTTTTTTTTTTTTTTTTTTTTTTTTTTTTTTTTTTTTTTTTTTTTAGGTTCAGTTGTGAACAGCTGTGAATTTGTTGTCATTTTAGTGTTCATATTTTTTATCTTCTTTTTCTTAGATAAGTCCCTTTAACATTTCATATAATAAGGGCTGGGTGATGATGAACTCCTTTAACTTGACCTTATCTGGGAAGCACTTTATCTGCCCTTCTATTATAAATGATAGGTTTGCTGGATAGAGCAATCTTGGATGGAGGTTCTTGCCTTTCATGACTTCAAATCCTTCTTTCCAGCCCCTTCTTACCTATAAGTTTCCTTTTGAGAAATAAGCTGATAGTCTAGTGGGAACTCCTTTGTAAGTAACTCTCTCCCTTTTTCTTGCCACTTTTAAGATTCTCTCCTTATCTTTAAAGTTGGTTGATGTAATTATGATGTTCCTTGGTGTGCTCTCCTTGGGTCCAACTTCTTTGGGACTCTCTAAGCTTCCTTGACTTCCTAAAAGTGTATTTACTTTGCCAGATTGAGGAAGTTTTCTTTCATTATGTTTTTAAATAAGTTTTCAATTTCTTGTTCTTCCTCTTGTCCTTCTGGCACCCCTATAATTCAGATGTTGGAATGTTTAAAGATGAACAGAATGTGTATTTGCTTGCACTGGAACCCTGGGTTGTGTGGTCTATCTCACTCCCTAGTTTTTCCTCCCAGCTTATCTGCAAACAAATGTGGGACCACGCAGCCTGCAAGCCACCACCTTGCCTGCCCTGGTCCACCAGCTACTGCTTTGCCTCGAGTCCTCTCTACCCAGCTGCCCATGTCTGCCCCTCCTACCAGTGTGGATGAATGTTTCTTCTTGAACGCCTTGGTTGTCAGACTTCCATACAGTTCAATTTTCTGTCAGTTCTGGTTGATTTTGTTTTTAAATTGGTTGTTGTCCTTATTTTGGTTGTGCAAGGAGGCACAGTGTGTCTACCTACACCTCCATCATGGTCAGAAGTCCCTTCCTTGTCCCTCTTTATCTCCATTATCCTGCTTTGTTTTTCTTCATAGCACAAGTATTTACTTAGCTTACATTAAATAATTATTTTATTTATTTATTATTTATCTTCTCCTATTAGAATAAGGATTACAGAAGTAGAGATTCTGGTACTGCCCCAGCTCCAGGACTTGATACATAGTAGGTACTTAAGAATTATTAATTAAGTGAATTATTGAGCAGAACATCATATGCTGGCACCACTAATTTAGATATTTGTAGACTATCTCTTGAATCCCAGTATGGTTTACCAGTTCTATCTAATAATGGCAGTGGGTGGAATTGTTTTCACATCTTCTTCTCGTTTAGGTACTCACATACTAAATATTGATTGAATGCTTGTGTGCTGTGAAGGGCGAATATAGTCATAATAAAATAAATATGATAATATCATTAAGATTTATTTTATATTGTCTTTCTATTATATCCTTAAAAAGTAGTGAAGCTTTACATATCATTTCTACCCCTGCCAAGAAATCCTATAAGGTTCACATATTTTTTTCCACCTTGCAGATGACAATACTGAGTTTCAATAGCTTTAACTAACTTGACCAAATTAACAAAGTTTTTAATTGTTAATATTTGAATACAAGTTTGTCTCATACTACATGCTGTATTCACTGCCATATTGCTGTTATCCTACCTTCAAGTGGGAAATATTATGAAAACAAGATGATGCAGTCATGCTAGAATATCACTTACAAAAATCTATTCCATGAGATTGTATTGATTGATAAGCCTATTTGTTTTAGCAATCCTGAGTGTGTTTCTGAAATATGTTAGGGTCAGAATGTATCTTAAGGTTGTTTAATCTGATTCTCTCATTTTATAGATCTAGAATGTCTGCCTAAGGCATATTGTTTCAATCAAAATCACATAGTTGCCTTGTTGCCAAAACCTTTCTAACTCTCTGTTTAGTGTTCACTGTATCGAGCCTTCCCCAATTCTAATTTACATCATACAAGATCTGAAATAAAATAAAGTCTTGTGAGTCACCCGTTCTATGGGTTGGTTTAGAAGAAAGTGAAAAAGGCTTTCACTTCAGGGCTGGATAATTGACTATATATGCAGTGTAGGAACTCCTTTTGGTCAATCAATAACACATTACTGGAGGCAGGAGAAATCGGGAGGGTAGAAAATCCAGGTAGAGAGAATGTATTATACATAATAGTAATTGGAAAGCCATTGTACAACTCAAGTGGTAGGCTGATACCAATCATCCCAAAGGCTCTTTATGGCTCAGGTAGCTGATACAGAGCTCCAAGTTGTAGCAAATCATGATTAGCAATCTCTTCATTGATATGGTGGCAAACATGTTACTTAAAATACCAGCAATGTCAAAATAACAAAGCATTATATGCTATAAACTAGAAATGCATGAGCTCACTACACATGCTACCATATATATATATATAATTAAAATATATAAAATATGACATATATACTCTTAAAGATATTTTTAGGAACTTAAAAATTAAATAACCAATTCTATTATAGAATAACCTAGAAAAATTTTCAAATAACATAAAAGAAATTATGTTTCTCCTATATTTACTTATAGATTATTGCAACCACCTCTCACTTGATCAGAGCTCAGAGTTCTGTAGTGTAGGTATGATAGAGCTTATTATTTTTATATTTCCAATCAGTATTTCAACAGAGGTTCTATTGAAACAAGTTTTAACTGTTTGTGAAAATCTATATGATGGTCATTTTATAATTTCTCTTTATTCACATGTATTCCTGAAGCAAATATTTAAGAAACTTCCCGAATACTTTTCTTTTACAGTTTCTTATTTTAAATGTTTAAAAAATAGATAGGATGAAGGAATTTTGCAAAGCCAGAAGAGTTAAAAATTTTTGACAAAAATTGCCATTAGTTATTATAAAATTGAGTTGTTGAAAATTATTTCATATATAAAGTTTATATTATCTATGTAAATGCTTAATCTTTTATTTACTTCATTTTTGTTTTATATTACAAAATTGAAATTTAGAATGCTGGATACAGACTTTAGTAGATAATTGAAAATCCAAAGCCTCAAATAAATATTTTTTTATTTAGGGTAAAGAAAAACAAAGAGAGAAAACAAATTTAGATTATAAGAAAACAAACAATTAAAGTCATGAAGTCTTACTCTGAATAGCTGGTTGACACTGTGATGCAACATTTTTCTTTTTTTGTTATTATTTAGGATATATTTTGTTTTGAATATTAGGAAAATATACGCAAAACCAACCAGAACAAAAAACAATATCAGTATAATAAATTTTTAAATAGTAAGAGCTATGAAAAATTTATTTTGTCACCAATTAGAGCTGCTTGAAATTAATTGTTTTAAAAAAAATACACATATCCTAATTTTCTAGGTATATTGTTATTTGAGTAAGATTGTTTGTGAACTAGTTAAGGAACTCAATGACCATTTCTAAAAATTGTTTTTAGCCCTGGTTGGTGTGGCTCAGTGAATTGAGTGCCAGCCTGCAAACCAAATCATTGGTTCTGTTCCAGGTACATGCCTAGGTTGCAGGCCAGGTCTCTAGTTGGGGGTGTGCAAGAGGCAACCAGTCAATATATCTCTCACACATCTTTCTCCTTTCCTTCCCCTCTCTATAAAACTTAAATAAAATCTTGAAAAATATATAAATAAATAAAAATAAAAAAAGTTTTATGGTAAAGAAAATAATTCTGATTTTTAAAAATAAGTTAAATATAATAATTTCTATTATTTTTCTGTATCCAAACTATCCTTTCCATAAACATATTCTACTTAAACATAATCTCCCCAAAATTGTATTTTTCATTTCAAAATAAAAATTTAAAATATATTATCCATTAAATCATTACACCTGTCTTGCTCAGATATATCATATATATTCATTATTGTCTGCTTTTTAAATCCTTGCACATATAAAATTTCAGTTTTTTGATTTTACCAGAAATTGTACCATAATTTCTACCCAATAAAATTTTTATTAATATTTTCTAAAATGATTCCCACTTTTTTCAATTAGCCATTCTCTAGGTTTAAGATTATTAGTTGCCTTCAGTAAGCAATAAAACTAAATGTCTCAGGCTTAAAATAAATATCTTGCCCTGGCCCAGGGAGTTCAGTTGGTTAGAGCATCATCCTGATATGCCAAGTTTGTGGGTTTGATCCCCAGTCATTGGTTGATACAGAAGAATCAACCAATAAATGAATAAATAAGTGGAGTAATGATCTCCCTCTTTCTTTTAAATTACTTGCATATAAATATTTTACCTTGAGAAGCAGTAAGGGAATAGAAAAGATGGAGAAATTTAAGATTTATTGTAGATAGGAAATCAACAACTGTATATTAATTTGATATGGGGCATTTTTTAGATGTCAGTGATTACTAAAGGATTTAAAGGATGATGACTGAGAGAGTAGTGGTAACAAACACATAAATGAAAAGGTTAAGAGATGTGGTTTATTCAGCATTGGAAAAAATAAGGTTGGACTTTGACTTGTCGAGTATCTTTTCAGTGGTCCAATTGGCAAATGGTTGAAAATGCAGTTTATAATCTCATGGAACAGGTCACATGTCAAGATACATAGATTTCATTTATTTCAACAAATTATTTATAAAGTACTTATTTTGTGCCAGGCAGTTTCTTGAAGAGTAGTGGCCAGATACATAATGAAATGGCACCTGTCCCTTAGGATCCGTATGTTTTAATAATAAGAAATGTGTGTGTGTGTGTGTGTGTGTGTGTGTGTATTACTACTTATAAAAAGAGTTATATGAAAGCATCTACCACATAAAATTCAAGTTAAAAAAACACATCTAGTTGGCCTTGAGTGCTTGGGTGAAGCCATGAAAAACCATGCAGCAGCAGACAAAAAGTTGACAACCAAGTATCACTCTCTCCAGTCCTAGCTAGTGTCTATCCCTATATAATATCATTTTGTGCAAAGTTTACTTAATGACATGGGACTCTTCTATATATACTCTTCACTGAAACTCTGTATATTTTGATTAATTCCTTCCATCCTTAAATACTTAACTCTTTTACTAATGTTTCATTAAGGTCTTCCTTACTCCCTTGGCTTGTGTTTCTCCTTATGAGACTCTGTAATCACTGCTATTTTAATATTATTAAACATTGTTAAAATTATCTGTTTGCTAAATCTCTCATTAGACTACTTAATTAGGAAGCTGATTCTGTCTCTGAATCCCTAAAGTTTAGTATGATACAATTATGAGATGCTTGATAAATCTTTGTGGGAAAAAAAGGGGGGATGTAAACAGGAGAGGAAATAATAGTAGGAGAAATGAAGGAAAATAAATAATACACAGCTTAAAAATTCTCAAGAAAGGGCCAAACATTGTTAGAGTATTATAAAAGATGAAATAGAGAAATGAATGGAAATTATGTAATGGTCTTGGAAAAAAGTGTAAAACAAAATGGAGAACAATTTACAGTACTTTGATTTAAGAAAAAAAAAAGGAAAATCATTTTCTTTCAATGCATATATATATATTTCAATATCTTGGAAGCTAGGGGACTGAAGGAAGTATTATGGAAAGTCAAATGTTATTCAGGTTTTAATAGAGATGAGACTAGATTTGGTTATTAAGAAGTCACAAATGGGATGTCAGTGAAATGATGGACTAGGGAACTCTAGGGACCCAATCTTCATTAGAAATACCCACTACCCTCCAGAAAAAAAACAGAGCAGAAACTGTTAGAACCAGCTCTGTCAGAATTCTGGAAAATAATAGATGTTTTACGGCAACCAAGTAAATGTTTACTCAAAAAAATTCAGCTTAAACCTGGTGTGAGAACTTCATGATATTTTAACATAATCACCCATTTATCCTTGTTCTCCCTATGACTGTATTCTTGAAAATAGTAGCCCATGTTCCCAGTGTGCATACCTATTTCCAGAAGGACCAGAACTGACCTTGTCTCCAAAAAATTCTGATATCTATTTGGAACTGTCTGGGAATTCCCTAAAGGACTGATACAATGCACCTGGCTTTGTTTCTCCATACTTGGATCTCTTTCAGGGTGGAACAGCAGCAAAGCAAAGGATATTTCTCAAAAAAATGCTAGAAGAAAAGTGACTGAGCCACATGGAGCAAAAGAGTAGAGATGAGGACAAATAACAGACATGCTGAAAGGCTAGGGGGAAAGGGTGAGTAGAGAATTCATTACTTTGGGCATAAGGCATTTGAAAATCTTTCTATAATAGAAAATCTGGAAAACTAGATGTATGACCAGGGAAGAAGACATACTCAAACAAAACCTGAGAAGACCCTAGGGTTTTAACTTCAGCTGACTTTTTGCTAAGGCAGAATTGAAGAATTACAGGGCTCTGGGCCCGGTAACCCAGAGCCAATCTGCAGAAGTTACAGGGACTGCTCATTTTGTTTGTTCCAGGCATCTAATGAAATCTGTCAAGTGACTAGCTGACTACAAGTTAAAGAAGCAGAGACATCAGAGATCACATAGGACAAAAAAATTAAATCTTATAGTTTAGAAAAGTTAATAAAGGAAAAAAAACAACTACAAACAATAGGAAGCAACAAAAACAAACCCTTAGGAGGGAAAGTAATCTGATCTCCACAACTAACATATCAAAATATTTAAAATGTCTTGTTTTCACTGTAAATGGATCCATTAATCAGAAAAAGAGAAACTAACAAAAACTTTTCCTAACCAAAAAAAAAAATTGATTTTACTAAAAAAAAAAGCAGTAGATAAACTGACTTACATATGCTCAAAGAGGAAAAGAAAACCATTGGAAAAGAACTACAAGATACCAGGAAAATGATATCTCGACAAATAAAGAATATTTAAAACAGTAATTTTAAAAGGATATGAATAAAAATTCAAGAGATGAAAAGCATTATAACTGAAATAAAAATTCATTTCAGCAACAGAAAATTCCAGCAACAGATCTGAGAAGCCAGAAGAAAGACTAAGCAACTGTGAGAATACAAGAAAGATATTTCACATTGCTAATGATCCAAAGTGAGCTGTGTGGCTTACTAACATCAGACAAAATAGACGTTGTCAACAAAACAAACAAATGAGCAAATTAGATCAGAGACATGGAAATAAAGAACAAACTGACAGTGACCAGAGGGGAAGAGGAGGGCGGTAAATGGGGAGAAGGAGCATGCAATACTTACAATAAAAACTGTGAAAGTAAATGAAAAATCAGTTCTATTTTCAATAGCATCAACACAATATAAATACTCAGAAATTTTTTACCCAAGGACTTGCAAGTCTTGTGCACTGAAAATTATAAAACACTGCTGCAAGAAATTTAAAAAATCATAAGTAGATGCAAGACACCCAATGTTCATGGACTAGAAAACTTAATATTGTTAAGAAGACATTTTGCAAAGCAATCTACGCGTTTATGCAACCCCTCACCTTTTTGGCAGAAATGAAAATGCCTGTCCTAAAATTTATATGGAATAGCAAGGGGCTCTGAAAACATAAATGCCCTAAACAAAACAAAACTGGAAGATTCACACGTTCCCATCTCAAAATTTACCACAAAACTATTATATTTAATATTCTGTGGCACTGGTATAAAGGTAGACATATGTAGCAACAGTACAAAATTCAGAGTCCAAAAGTAACACTTATGATTTTTTTCAAACAATTTTTAACAAGGATTCTAAGACCATTTAATGGAGAAAGAATAGCTTCTTCAACAAATGATTCAAGAAAAACTAGATTTTTATATGGAAAAGAAAAAAAGATGGTATCTACTTTGAACCATATTAAAAACTAAATCAAATGTATTAAAGATATAAATTTAAGAGCTAAAACAATAAAACTTTGAGGAAAAATTAAGGGTAAAATTTCCCAACCTTGTATTCAGCAATGGAATCTTAGATGTGACACTAAAAAGTGACAGTAATAAAAAAACAGAAATAGATAAACTTAACTTCATAAAAATAAAAAACTTTATGCATCAAAAGGCACTGAGATAGTGAAAAGACAACCTAGAAAATGGAAAAAATATTTGCAAATAATATATCTAATTAAGATCTAGTATCCAGAATATATAAGTGTATTACAAATCAACAACAAAAAGACAAGCATCTCAATTAAAAATTGTTTAATGGACTTGAATAAACAATTCTTTAATGAAGATATTCAAATGGTCATCAACACATAAAAAGATGTTCAACATCATTAACCATTAGTTAATTGCAAATGAAAACCACAATAAAATACCTCTTTACACTTCCTGGGATGACTGTAACAAAAAATAAAATAAAAATAAATGTTAGCAAAGATATGGGGAAATTAGAACACTTGATGATGGGAATATAAAATCATGCAGCCACTGTGGAAAGCAGTTTGGAAGTTCCTCAATAAATTCAGCAAAACATTATCATATAACCCAGCAATTTCAGTCCTAAGTATAGATAAAAAATAATTGAAAACAGTACTCAAACAAATACTGGTACACAAATGTTCATTGTAGCAGCATTCACAATAGCCAAAAAATGGAAACAACCCAAATCAAATGTCCATCGATAGTTGAATGAATAAACAAAACATGTTATAATCATACAGCAGAATATTTTTAACCATAAAAATGAATGAAGTACTGCTTATACAAGCTACAGTGTGAAAGAACTTTGAAAACTGTATGCTAAGTGAAGCCTGACATGAAAGCTATGTAGCGGATGATTCAATTTATTTGAAATGTTCAGAAGAGCTAAATTCATAGGTACAGAAAGTATATTAGTGGTTGCCAGGGGCTGGTGGAAGGGAAGAATGGAGAATTACAGCTTAATGGGTACAGAGTCTCCTTTGGGGTTGATGAGAATATTTTAGAAGTAGATAGAGGTAATGATTGCCTAATGCACAGTATTGAAAAGATATTAAGTATGACTGGATTGAACTTTTGAATAGCTAATTTATGTTTTGAAAATTTCACCTAAAAAAGTTACTGATACAGGGTGCAGCCAAGATGGGGGCTCCCAAAAGGGATTTGGAATGGGGC
>PVKM010008822.1:0-39722 GCA_004027735.1 Carollia perspicillata
CATTTCATTTCAAAGCAGCAGAATACACATTTTTCTTAAGTGACTATGGATAACTCAAATATATACCACATGGTAGGACACAAAGTTCTTCTTAAATTCAATAAAATTGAAAGACAAATACCATATGATCTCATCTATAAGTGGAATCTAATCAATAAAACAAACAAGCCAGCAAAATATAACCAGAGACATTGAAATAAAGAGCAAGCTGACAATAATCAGAGGGGAGCAGGAGGGTGTAACAAGGGAAAGAAAAGGAAGGGTTAACAAGGAACATGTATAATGGACCCATGGACAAAACAAAAGGGGGAAGGATTGAAAGTGGGAGGTGGTGGGGGTGGGGGAGAATGGTGGTGAAAAAATAGAGACAACTGTACTTGAACAATAAAAAAAAAGAAGAAATGCCTAAGTATTTTCTCAGATCAAAATGGCATGAAACTAGAAATCAACTTCAATTTAAAAAAATCAAAAAAGGTTCAAATACATGGAAGCTAAATAGCATGTTATTAAATAATGAATGGATTATCAATGGGATCAAGGAAGAAATGAAAAAGTACCTAGAAACAAATGAAAATGAACACACAGCAGTCCAAAACTTATGGGACACAGCAAAAGCTGTCCTAAGAGGGAAATTTGTAACAGTACAGCCCTACCTAAAGAAGATAGAAAACTCTCAAATGAATAGTTTAACTCTACACCAAAAAGAACTGGAAAAACAACAGAAATAAAAAAATAGAGACTGCAAAAAAATCAAAGCATCAACAAATATAGGAGTTGAATCTTTGAAAAGAAAATGAAAATTGAGAACCCTTAACCAGTCCCATCAAGAAAAATAGAGAGGACCTCAAAACTAAAATTAGAAATAAAAAAGAAGTAACAATAGATACCACAGAAATATAAAGGATTGTAAGAAAATATAAACAAGAGTACACCAAAAAATTATACAACCTTGGAAAAATGGTCAAATTTCTAGAAACATACAATCTCCCAAAACTGAATCAAGGAGGAGCAGAAAACCTGAGTAGACTGATAACAACTTATGAAATTGAAGCAGTAATGAAAAAACCTCCAAGCAAACCAAAATCCTGTACCAGATGTCTTCACAGGCAAATTTTACCAGTCATTCAAAGAACTAACACTTACCCTTCTGAAACTATTCCAAAAAACTCAAGGATGACTTCCAATCTCTTTTAACAAGGTCAGTATTATCCTAATTACAAAACCAAGTAAAGACACAGCAAAGAAAGAAAATTATAGGCCAATATTTCTGATAAACATAGATGATAAAATCCTCAACAAAATACTAGCAAACTGGATCCAACAATACACTAAAAATATCATACACTATGATGAAGTGGGATTTATCCTGGGGATGAAAGATTGGTATAATATTGACAAGTTAATAAATGTAATACATTATACAAACAAAATGAAAGATAATCACATGATCATATCAATAGATGCAGAAAAAAAGCATTTGGTAAAATCCAGCACCCACTTGTGATAAAAACACTTTTCAGTGTGGGAATAGAGAGAGTATACCTCAACAAAGTAAAGGCTATGTATGGTAAATCTACAGCCAACATCTCACTCAATGGTCAAAAAGATTAGGAACATGACAGGAATGTCTGTTTTCACCTCTCTTATTCAACATAACACTGAAAGTCCTAGCCACAGCAATCAGACAAAAAGAAGAAATAAAAAGCATCCTGACTGGAAAGGAGAAAGTAAAACTGTCATTATTTGCAAACAATATGGTGTGGTACACTATAGGCTCCACCAAAAAACTACTAGACCTAATAAATGAATCACCAGTTGTGAGATACAAAATCAATACTCAGAAATTGGTGACATTTGTATACATCAATGATGAACTATCAGAAAGCAAAACTAAGAAAACAATCCCATTTCCTATTTCAACAACTAAAATAAGGTACCTAGGAATAAATTTAACCAAGGAAGTAAATTATCTGTATTCAGAAAACGATAGGGCACTGAAGAAAGAAATTGAGGAAGATGCAAGTAAGTGAAAGTATATATTCTGTTCATGGATTAGAAGGATTAGGATCACTAAAATGTCCATACTATCCAAAGCAATCTATGGATGCAATGAAATTCTTATTAAAATACCAATGGCATATATCACAGATCTAGAACAAATACTTAAAAAATTTATATGGGGCCTAAAAGAAACCTGAATAGCTTCAGCAATCTTGAGAAAGATGAACAAAGTTGGCAGGATAACAATACCTGATAAAAAACTATACTATAAGGCCACTATAATCAAAACTGCCTGATACTGGCATAAGAACAAATGCATAAATCAATGGAACTGAACAGAGAGCCAAGAAATAAAATTATGTCTTTGTAGTTAATTACTATTTGACAAAGGAGGCAAGAGAACACAACAGACTAAAGATAGTCCTTTCAGTAAATTGTTTTAGGAAACCTGGACAGATATTTGCATAAACATAAAACTAGACCACCAACTTACATCACACACCAGAATAAACTCAAAATGGATAAAAAACTTAAATATAAGTAATGACACAATAAAAATTCTAGACTAAAAGATGCAGTAAAATTTCAGATATCACGTAGCAAGGTTTTAGCAGATATATCCCCTAGGGCAATGGAAACAAAGGAAAAAAATAAATGGGACTACATCAAATTGAAAAGCTTCTGCACAACTAAACACACCATCACCAAAATGAAAAGGAAATACTGTATGGGAGAACATATTTGTCTATAATATTACATTGGTCAAGTAATATTTTAATCTCCAAAATATGTACAGAATTTATATGACTCAACACCTGGAAGACAATCAATCCAATTAAAAGAAAGACAAATATCATATGATTTCATTCATGTGGAATCTAGTGACCAAATTGAACTAACAAGCAAAAAGAGACACATTTGTAGAGAGCAGGCTGACAACTCTATGGGAATGGTTAAGTGGTGGAGGGATTGAGCAGAAACGAAAAAGGACTCATGGACATGGACAACAGTATGGTGATTTTGGTAGGGAAGGGAGTATAAGGGGAATAAATGGTAATAGGAAAAATACAATAAAAGTATTTTTTAAAAAGTTTCAAAAAGTATAAAATGGGCAAAAGACATAAATAGACACTTCCCTAAGGAGGAAAAACAGATAGCCCACAGACATATGAACAAATGTGCAATATCACCAGTCACCAGAGAGAGGCAAAATAAAACCACAACAAGGTACTTCCTCACACTTGCCAAAATGGCTATCATCAATAAATCAAGAAACAAGTACTGGCAAGGATATGGAGGAAAGGGAACCTTAGTGCATTGTCGGTGGGAGGGCAGACTGATGTAGTCACTGTGTAAAACAATACAGAATTTCCTCAAAAAATTAAAAATGGAATTGATTTTCTTTCTAGAAATTTCACTTCTGGCAACATAGCCTAAAAATGCCAAAACATCATTGCAAAAGAAAATGTGCACCCCTATGCTCATAGCAGCATTTCTTATTATAGCCAGGATTCGAAAACAGCTTTAGTGCCCATCAGTAGGTGAGTGGAGAAAAAATCTGTGGCACATTTACACAATGGAATAGTACATAGGAATAAAAAAGAAGGAATTCTTACCTTTTGCAACAGCATGGTGGGAACAGGAGACTATTTTGCCAAGTGAAATAATTCAGTCAGTTTAAGATAAATATCATGATCTCATTTATAAGGCGAATCTAATGAACAAAATAAACTAATGAGAAAATAGAATCACAGGCGTAAAAACATTGAACAGACTAACTGCTGTAATAGGGGATGGGGAGGTAGGGATTGGTTGAAAGTGGGTGAAGGTATTAATCAAAGAACATATATGTATGACCCATAGACAAAGGTATGGGATTGACTGGGAGAGAGGAAAACAGGCTGGGTGGAGGGGGATCAAGAGGAAAAATTGGGACAACTATAACAGCATAACAATAAAATATTTAAAAGTTTTTGTCTTATTGAATTGGCTTCTTTAATAAAGGTCTTTGAAATTCCAAAACAATTAGATCTAGACCACAGTAATTACTTAAGAACATTTGTGTATTTATTTGTTTTTTGACTTTTTACATTTTTTCTAATTATTTCTCATATTAACTAATTTCTCATAATTTCTATTATTTTTAACACAAAAATAGTATTAAAATTTCATTATTTGGTTTACTTTTGAGAACTTACATTTATGAGATTTTTTGTTTATCTTTCTATAATAACTAAAGTTTCTTTGAGTCCTGTCTCTTAAAATATATTTCTTTATTTTTCTTTAGATATCTGTATCTAACATTCGTTTGTAGTCTACCATGGATAAGGTTAAGATTAACTTCATTTTCTTCTGCAGGTCAGTAAATCATTATGTGTGTGCATGTGTGTGTGTGTATAAACATCTTATATTTCTACCTTAACATGGCTAGATGAGAATTCCTCTTACTAGTCTTTTCTAAGATGAGCATTTATTACTTTGAAACCTACTTTGAACTGTAACATCAAGTCTCCATTTATATAATATGCTTCCTTGATAGTTTGAACCCTGTCATTTCCCTGGTTGCATAAAAATTTCATCTTTGTTATTTATGTATTTATTTGGTCATTTATAAAATTTAGCTTTTCTGATGTCTCTTTAAAAATTATTTTTGTGGTTTTTGTGTCTCTAAATTTCTTCTTTTCCTATGATCCTCCCTTTCTCATATCTATTAAAACTGATTTCATGGAAGCTATATCCTCTTGATTCTTTTTGAGGGCATATATTATATACACATGAGGAAAAAGTAGGTTTACATTTGTACATATGGAAAATAATACAATTATAAATAAATAATAATACAAGAATAAATTGTGTTTTGTGTACTCACAACAGTAAACCCACTTTTGCCACACCCTGTATTTTCTAATTATTTCTTCTGAGTCCTTCTGAAATACCTTTTTGAAGGAGAAAATTAGAAAACTTCTTCATAGATTTGGTGGTGTTTTCCCAAATTAAGAAATTCTCCATAGTCTATTCATATTCACTGTAGGAAAATATCTGTTTAGAATTGATTTATAATGCTGTAGGAGTGAACTTGGATTTAATAAAATATTATTTTACATTCTTTTCAAAGTACTTCACAGTGAATCACAGGTCTAGTTTCCAAATATCATTTGTTTATGTTTTGGAGAGGGTTAAGGAATATTGGAAGTGGACCAAAGAGAATTTGTATTATTATTGTTATTCTAACAATCTGTTGCTATTGTAATGGCAGAAATTAGAAGTTTTTCCAGATTTTTTTATTTGATTGATCTCTTAATTTAGGTTTTGATGTACATTACAGTTTTAAAATTTGTATATATTTTATATATGCTGTATATATAAATACAGTAAATGTGTTGGAATAAGTGGAGAAAAGCATCCATATATGTATAAATATGTGATCATCATAAGAAAATCACATTTGAAAAACATTTAGTTGAAGGTATTAGTTTTTTATCAAAAGATCATAAGTAATTATTAGCACAGCCCTGAACAAAGTTGTGAAAGACATAGGCCCACAAATAATATCCTAGGACAGAACTTTCTACCCTAGGAGTTTGGTTTTACTTATATGAAAAAGAATATAAGTAAATAAAAAATTGTATTCATTAATAAAGTGGGGCACCACATATTTTTGATGCTAAAAAAAATTCAAATTCAAAATGTGTTGGAATGATTGGATTAAAGTTATTTCACTAGTTTCAGAATAATAGTAAGTAAGGTTATTAGTATGTAGAAGGAAAAATGGGGACAACTTTAATCAAACAACAATAAAAAAATTAAAAAGATTAAATTAAAAAACAAAATATAAAAATAAACACATTTAAAAATTTAAATCATACAGTGAGCATGCCAAAGATATAAAAATACTTTGTTAAGCTCTTTGGAGGCAAGAATTTGTTTGTCTATATAATTTAAGACCCAATAAGGATCCTTATATGTACATAGTATTTGGTGAGGTATTATATTAATATTTATTGAAAATATATAGCAGAAATAACACCAGGAAAATCATGTGCTTTGCTTTTAGGTAGATTTGGGTTATATTCGGGCACCATCACTTCCCAGCTGTGTGGCCATGGCCAAGAACACATAGTACCTGTGAGTACAGGTTCCACGTTTATAAAATGTGGAATCAGAGTCTACTTCACTAGACTTTCTGTGATTAGAAAAATTTCATGCAAGTATGGTGAAACTGATTTGGAAAATTAAAGGAGGTCAATCATGGCTAGCCATTAATATGATTAATTCGTAGCAATCAGTTTCTCTGAAAGCAAAAAAAGAAAATGAGTCCTTTTCTTTGTGAAATAAAAGCAATTTAAAATTGAAGCATAATTTAATTGTGCTTTGGGTTTAAAACATGTGGGTAGTGCAGAAAAGCAATACCATGCAAAACATATTGAAAGAAATAATGAGAAAGGAAAAAAATAGGGAAATTGGCAGTATCTCCCTCTGTTTTGCTCTGACTTTAAAGGTTTCACTTTAGCCTAGGCTGTCACTTTGAAATTGGGGCCTACTTCAATATTTGTCACCCTGTCAGTGTTCCAGAATAATTTACACTCTGAAAATAGGTATCTTGTTTCTATTCTGTTGAAGTGAGAAATTATATTTTCAAAATCTGTGAACATAAGGTTTTATCCTGGCATATGCATTATACTACATCTAACTTGTATGTGATAGATGTTTCAGTGACAACATATGGAAAATATTTGCTAGCAATTATTCTGCAGTGTTTAGAATAATATTATTTTTTAACTTCAGTTTGCATTACTTATTATCACACAGCCATTTAAAAATGTTGGAAAAGTGATATCTATGTGGGAAGGCTTGATTAATAAAAAATAAAATAAAAGTTTGATACCTAGGTAGAAGGAGTAATCTGTTAAGAAGAACACTGCATTCTATCATTATTAAAAAAAAAAAATGTCAGGTCCTTAATGAATAGCACAATGGTCATATCTACAAACACACACACATTATTTGTGAAATAAAGATACCCAGATTCTACTACAGAAACATGAAAAATAGTATTAGATCTCCTGTCTCACTACTCATGAAGTTAGGTCTCACTACTCATGAAGTTACTCAATGAACTCAGAGAAATGAAAAGGGAACGTTTGAGAAAGATGATGATTTAGTTTAGAACATCTGAAGTAACTAAAATATTTGTTATGGATATTGATAGAATATTGTCCAGAGTTGCTAAAAATAAGGATTCTTCCATGAAGTGTGTATTAAGGGATATGGTTTTGGTTTTTTTCTGGCCTCAAATTAAAGCCAAGGACATTGGGAATAGATTACTTCTACATTCCATCTCCTAGAACAGTTGTAGAGTCTCGGTATTTGTGCCTGCTAGCACCTATAGTCCTTTGGGATTCCTGGAAACCTAAGAAAACTGTTGAATGATATATTATCCAGCTCATACCCTCTTCTACAATCCTCTGACAATTTTGCTGCTGTTTCCAGAACAAACACATTTAGGTAATTTGCATTTTTTTGAGTTTCACCACTAGTAGAGACATAGGAAATAAAGAATTATATTTCTTAATATTGATTTTGTATCTTGTAGTTTTGCCAGAGTCACTTATTAGGTAGAGAAGTCTTTGGTGGAGTCTATAGGATTTTCTATGTACACTATGATGTCATCTGCAAACAATGACAGTTCTAATTCCTCCTTTCCAATTTGGATGCCTTTTATTTCTTTTTCTTTTCTGATCACTGTGGCTAGAACTTTCAATACTATGTTGAATAGAAATGGTGAAAGTGGACACCCTTGTCTTGTTCCTAATCTTAGTGGGAAAGCTTTTAGTTTTTGTCTGTTGAGTATGATGTTGGCTGCAGGTTTCTCATATATGGCCTTTATTATGTAGAGGATTGCTCCCTCTATTGCCACTTTGCTAAGTGTTTTTATGATAAATGGGTGCTGTGCCTTATCAAATGCTTTTTCTACATCTATTAATACAGTCATGTAATTTTTGTCTTTTGTTTTGTTTATGTAATATATTACATTTATTGATTTGCAAATATTGTACCATTCTTGCATCCCTGGGATGAACCACACTTGATCGTAGTGGATGATCTTTTTAATGTATTACTGGATGTAGTGTGCCAACATTTTGTTGAGGATTTTAGAATCAATTTTCATCAGCAATATTGGTCTACAGTTTTTCTTCTTTATTATGTCTTTATCTGATTGTGGGATTAGGATGATGATGGCCTCATAAAAAGCATTTGGGAGTCTTCCTCTTTGTGGACGTTTTTGAATAGTCTGTGAAATATAGGGGTTAACTCATCCTTAAATGTTTTGAATAATTCTCCTGTGAAACCATCCAATCCAGGGCTTTAGTGTGCTGGGAGTTTTCTGATTATTGTTTCAATTTCACTAGCTATTATTGGTATGTTCAGGATTTTTGTTTCTTCTTCATTCAGTTTTGGAAAATTATAGTATTTCTAGAAATTTGTCCATTTACCCAGGGTTTCAAATTTCTTGGCATATGGATGTTCCTAGTAATTTCTTACAATCCTTTGTATTTCTGTGGTATCAGTTATAATCTCTCCTCTTTCATTTTTGAATTTGTTTATGTGGGTCCTTTCTCTTTTTTTCTTGATGAGTCTGGTTAAAGGCTTGTCAATTTTGTTTATATTTTCAAACAACCAGCTCCTAGATTTATTGGTCCTTTGAACTGTTCTTTTAGTCTCTATGCCATTTAATTCTACTCTGATCTTGGTTATTTCCTTCCTTCTGCTCACCCTGGGGCTTGTTTGTTGTTGTTCCTCCTGGTCTTATGGATGTAGGGTTAGGTTGTTTTTTTGAAATGTTTCTGTCTTTTTAAGTTAGGCTTGACTTGCTATGAACTTCCCTGTCAGGACTGCCTTCATTGTGTCCCATAGGTTTTGGACAGTTTTGTGCTCCTTTTCATTTATTTCTAGAAACTATTTGATTTGTTCTCTGATCTTATTATTAACCCATTCGTTTTTTAATAATGTGCTATTTAATCTCCAAGAATTTGAATGCTTTTGAGTTTTTTAACTTGAGGTTGATTTCTAGTTTTAGGCCCTCGTAATATGAGAAAATGCTTGATATAATTTTAATTTTCTTAAATTTATTAAGTCTTGTTTTGTATCCTATCATGTGATATATCTTTGAAAATGTTCTATGTGCATTTGAAAAGAATGTGTATATTTCTTCTTTGGGTTCTGTATGTATATCAGTTGAGTCCATTTGATCTGGAGCATTGTTTGATGCCACAATATTCTTGCTGATATTATGTTTGGAAGATATATCTATGGTTGACAGAGGGATGTTAAAATTCCCTCATGTAAGTACGTTGCTCACTATCTCTTTCTTGAAGTCCTCTGAGACTTTCTTTTACATTTGGGTACTCCTATATTGGGTCCATACATGATTATATTGTTTATGTCAAAATCAGTATTCAGTAACCAAAAGCATTTTTTACACCAACAATGAAATATCAGAGACAGAAATTAAGAAAAAATTCCATTTTCTATAGCAATAAGAAAAATAAAGAATCTAGGAATAAACCTAACTAAGGAGGTAAAAAGATCTGTACTCAGAAGACTACACAACACTGAAGAAAGAAATTAAGGAAGTCAGAAATAAATAGAAGCATATACCATGTTCATGGATTGGATGAATTAACATCACCAAAATATCCATACTATCCAAAATAATTTATACATTCAGTGCAATGCTTATTAAATACCAGTGACATATTTCACAGATATGGAACAAACATTTCAAAACTTTACATGGGGCAATAAATGATTCTGACTAGCTACAACTACTTTGAGGAAGAACAACAAAGTAGGAAGGGTCACAGTACCTGACAACAAACTATATTAGAAGGCTACTATAATCAAAACAGTTGGTACTGGCAAAAGAACAGACATACAGATGAATAGAACAGAATGGAGAGCCTAGAAATGAACCCATGTCTCTATAGTCAATTAATATTCAATAAAGGGGACAGGAGTATAAAATGGAGGAAAAATAGCCTCTTCAACAAATGATGTTGGTTTATCTGTATAGGTCCATGGAAAAAAATGAAGCTCAACCACCAACTTACACCATACACAAAAATAAACTCAAGAATGATAAAAGACTTAAATGTAAGTCACAAAACCATAAAAGTCCAAGAGAAAAACATAGACAGGGAATTTCAGATATTCCACACTGCAATATTTTCACTGATATGTCTCCAAAGCAAGAGGCATACAGGAAAGAACAAACAAATGAGACTTCATCAGAATAAAAAGCGCCTGCATGGCTAAAGAAAACATCAGGGAAATGAAAAATGAACTAATCACATGGGAGAATATATTTGTCAATAATACCTTGCATAAGGGTTTGATCTCCAAAATATATAAAAACTCACATGACTCCACTTCAGGAAGACAAAAAAACTCAATTAAAAAATTGGCAAAAGAACTGAACAGACACTTCTGCAAGGAGGTTGTGCAGAGGGCCCAGAGGCATATGAAAAGATGTTTAGAATCACTAGCTATCAGAGAGATGAAAATTAAAACCACAATGAAATACCACTTCATACCAGTCAGAATGGCCATCATAAATGATTTATGATTCTAATGACATATTTCACAGAACTAGAACAAATATTTCAAAAAATTATATGGAACCACAAAAGGCTCCACGTAGCATCAGTGATCCTGAGAAAGAAGAACAAAGTTGGAGGAAGCATGATACCTAATATCAAACAATGCTACAAGGCCGTAATAATCAAAGCAGCCTGGTGCTAGCATAAAAACAGACACATAAATCAATGGAACAGAATAGAGAGCCCAGAAATAAACCCATACCTTTATAGTCAGTTATTTTTTGACAGAGGAAGCAAGCACATACAATAGGCTAAAGGTAGCTTATTCCATAAATGGTACTGGGAAAACTGGACAGATGAGTGTAGAAAAATGAAACTAGACTACCTTCTTACACCACACATAAGAATACATTCAAAATGAATCAAAAACTTAAATGTTAGACTATAAAAATTCTAGAAGATAGGCAGCAAAATCATGGACATTGCTAGTAGCAATTTTTTATCAGATGTATCTCCTTCAGTCAAGGAAAACAGAAGGAAAAAAAAAACAAAACAAAACAAATGGGACTACATCAAACTAAAAAGTTTTTGCACAGCAAAAGAAATCATCAACAAAATAAAAAAGACAACTCACAGAATGGGAAACATGTTCACCAATAAATCAGATAACTGATTAATATCCAAAATTTATAAAGTACTTACAAAACTCAATACCAAAAAAGCCCAATTTTTTAAAAATGGGAAAAAAACTGAATAGACAGTTCTCTAAAGAGGATATGTAGATGGCAAATAGGCATATGAAAAGATGCCCAATTCACTGATCATTAGAAAATGCTAATTAAAACCACAATGAGATATCATTGCACAAATGTTAGAACAGCTATCATCAATAAATCTACAAAGGACAAGTGCTGGTGAGGTTGGGGAGAAAAGGGAATCCTTTTGCCATGTGGTAGGAATGCATATTTGTTCAGTTACTATGGGAAGCAATATGTAGATACCTCAAAAAATTAAAAATGTTTCTTCCTTTTGACCCAGAAATTCTACTTCTGGGAATATATCTGAAGGAACTCAAAACACTACCCTATGCTCATTGCAGCATTATTTACAATCACCAAGATATGGAAGCAGCCCAAGTGCCTATCAGTACATAGGTGGATAAAACAACTATGGGATATTTACACAATGGAATTCTACACACAGACATAAAAAAGGAGAAAATTTTACCTTTTGCAGCAGTACAGATGGACCTGGATAACATTATGCTAAGTGAAATAAGCCAGTCAGGAAAAGACAAATACCACATGATTTCACCCCAATGTGGAATCTAATGAATAAACATAACTGACAAGCAAATTAGAGACACACTCATAGATGGAGAGCTGGATGACAGCAGGAGCCGGGGAGGTTGGGGAGTGGGAGGATGAGAACAAAGAAAAAAGGACTCACGGACATGCACAACAGTGTGGTGATTGCTAGGGAGGCAGAGGGATACGAGGGTTTAAAATAGCAATGGAAAAAATACAGTATAGATTAAATTAAAAATAAAGAATTACAAGAAGTTTGGATAGCTTTTACCATGATGATCTCAGGTTTGGGGTTCCTATCCGTTGGTAGATATGACTAATTTTACTTAAAATTAGTAATTAAATGGATTTCTTAATAATGTAGATAAAAATTCCTGAACAATTAATATTTTGTTTTTTTGTTAAGATTTTTGGCTTCATATAATCACCCCCAAGGCAAATAAAAAATGAATTGATCTGAATAAATCTCTTCCTAATCTAAAACTAGGTTATATTTTTTTCCTGAAGAGTGTTTTTTGGGTTTTGTTTGTTTGTTAATGTTGAGAAAGGGAGAATACAGTTACATGGTTTTTATTTTAGATTTAAAATGTAATATGAAAAATAAAAACAGTGGAACTCATTAAAAAATAGCAGTATCCAGAGTTCTTCCTTCCAATACACAACTGTTTTCCTCTGTATCTCTTATTTTTCTCATTTCTGTACTTTACATTTATTTCCCCTTTTAGGCTACACTAACTTTCCAAAGAAAATGGAAATATTTTTTCCTTTTTCTGGATCTTACTAAGACTTAACTTGTTCAGAAACAGGACAGAAATGTTTACAAGGAGACTGGAGTTTACAACAGAAATCCAGAGACCAGATAGGTTTGGATGAGATGTTAAATACAGAAGATCCAAAAGGAATGAGGTAGATAGGAAAAATCTCCACCCAAAGAGGCAGTTTCTAAAGATCTGAGAAGGTGGTTTGTGGAGAGAGAGAAAGAACAACACTTGTGTCCAGGAAATCATATGGATGCATTCCACTTCCAGGGAAAAGCTTGAGTCTTTACTGCTTCTGGGTATCTCTCAAGGGTGGTTACAAAGAAGCTCATAGCTATTTTTACAGCTAGATGGAAAGATAATGGCCAGAGGTTGAACTTCTGTGAAAGTTAGGGGAAAGAGGACTCCTGCCACTTCCTAAATTAATAGGTTGGTTTAAAATTTGATTTAGCTCAGCCAAAACTACACAATTACTACAACATCTTTAAATCATACTTGTTTTGGCCCATCGCTAAGCTTTTCCAGTATATTTAATTCATTAAAAGATCTCTCATATGCCTTTATTCATTATTTGCATCTACTTATTTTATGGTTTTCAGTTTCTGTCTTTATACTTGTCCTTAGCCCATGCTCTCTCTTATATTTCCTGTTCTCGGATGTTAAGAATATCAAAATTCTTCCTCACGGATATTTAGATAGTGTAAATGTTAAAACATTTGAGATACCACAAGAGAAAAATAGTCATTCCCTTAGATGCTGTTAGTTCATCTCCTACAGTAAGTTGGCCTTGGCACAGGTGTCCCCATTGCTTTTTTTATTATTTCATGTCCTCTTCAAACTGAAACTAGAAATTTACCCAGATAGTGAGGGAAACTAAGGAACTTTCCAGGTTGGCCTACCAATGGTATAGAGGTCTGGTGATCCATCACTAAAATGCTAAGACTTATGTGCAATCTTTATTTGATCTTTTCTTCATAATTTATATGAATGAAGATGTTTTGTAATGTAAAGCATAACAATAATTATACTTTAAAAGTATTACAGTAATATTCAAGGATAACCAGAAAGATATAAGTGACCTCTTTTGCATTTTTTCATTATAAAATTAGTTATTGTTTATTAGATACGATTCTGAAAGTTAGAAAGAAGTTGAAGTGTTCTCAGTGTTTTTCTCCAGAAGACAATAGTTTTCTAAACTTCCTAATATTTTTTTCTTATATACTTCTGTATTTTTAAATTTTACATCTGTGACTCCAAAACCTGTGAGTTCTGTTTCCTTTTGGGATCAGCCAAAACTTTTATTTAATAATATTTAAATTTCTTATCCTATTTAACAGTTATCCTATTGTATAAACAGTTGTACATGTGACTGTCCTCACTCTCCACTTGAGTTCTTTCTACTGTAGTCTTTTTCCCTCTCTACATTCTCCTGTGTTTGATCTCTAATCTGCCCCATTCCCCACTGCACCTCTAGCCAATTTCTGCTGCAGGCAACCATTTCAAAGAAGGCATGGAAAAGATGGAGGGAGAGTATAGCACTGTTGGTGCAAGATGGCTTGTAAAGGTCTGTCTCCCTGGTCCTCTCTGTTCAGCAACATAAAGAAGCAACACAATATTTGAACTTAGTATTTTTCCTGATTCACTTGAATTCTTTGTTATGGTTCTTCTGGCTTTTTATTCCACCTTGACCCTCCATTGACACTTAAAACTTTCTTATTTTCAAATACATGAAGAAGTAAAAAGCACAGGCTCAGATAGTAAAACTATTTTTGAAAAGAATGAACTTATATTCCATTCACCTGTAATGATAGTGAACTAATTGTTATGAGCAAACTTTGAAACTTAATCATTATTAGAAATACTGTGGGTAGACTAGATGATTAAAAAGCCAGATGTAATTTTCCGTTAAATGATTTTTTCATAAATCATTCTTTCTTAACTGTCATCCCTAAAAAAGAAAATGTATTTATAACAAGTATGCAAATGGTAAAAAGCAAACAAATAAATAAACAACAAAAAAAAAACAAACCTCTGGAACATTTGACAAGATATCCTTCAACCTGTTTTCATTTTTTGAGTGTCAATAGGCCAATTATCTGTTGGTTCTTGCTGGTACTAGGATAATTACTGGCTGCCCACAGCTTCATTCACAGTAGAAACTGTATTTTTCTTGGAGAGAAAAAAGTAATTCTGTTAATTGCTTGTGCTTTCAAATACCCTGTATCTCTTTTTCACTTTTACTTTTTAAAATATATATACCAGAAGAAGGGATATGTTTGCCAAATTACATCAAGTTTTCAAAGAATTGAAAACAAACAAACAAACAAGAAACACCCCAGGAGAAGTTTTGAGGAGGAACATTTGATGTGAGCTTTAAAGCCTTATTTATTTTCCTCTTCTGAAAATTTTAGTCAGATTGTTTTGAACATGAAACTATAAAATTAACTTAGTGGGCAATGAGCTTACCAGAACTCCTCATAGTGACTTACATGAACGCTTCTGCCAGCTGCACATCATGGAAGACCCCTCTGAGGTGATGGCTCAGAACCTGCCCCCACATGGGGTTACAGAATTCCTCAGGACGGAGTCCTTTCTCATGTTACAAACTAGAGAGCCTCTCAATTTTCCCAGAGTATAAATTGAGAGGACTGTCTATAGTTTACCTAATCCAAATGCTAAAATCTCACCATTATTCATTTTCTCGCTTTTAAGATCCCGTGAGGTTTATTTTTCTTTCCATGAAATCTTATCTAAGAAGGGCAAGAATACATAAAGAAAACTGAAGACTGGAGGATGGGGCTGACATTCACAACTTCTGTTCCTGCAACCCGTAGAGGAATTCTGTTCTCTCTGAAGAGTGTGATCTACTAGATTATAGAATTCAATGTTATTTAGCTTTGTTTAAATAAATTCCTGTATGATAACGATTATTTTGATGTCCCAAAATATAAGGGCCCATCATATATTTCCTGACCCCATACAGCTTCCTTTTTTACCTGCCTAATACTCCTCTAGGATGAACTTGACCTAGGGGGCAAGAGTTCTAGTCCCTAGGTAGGACTAAAATATGTGACATACCAGTCTCTTAATTATACATGTGAATATGGATGTACTAGCTCACAATCCAGTTGGGAAGGTGGTAAACTGGAGAATATCTTAAAAGGAGGCCCTGAAGTCATTCAAGAGCTGATCCAGGATCTGAGTTATTGAATACCCAGGGGGAATTCTAGCTAAAAGCAAAGCAAAAACAAAAATCATGCTTAACACAACAAATGGTTAATATAGGTGAACAGAAAGTCTTATGCACAATTACATGATACAGGTGGTAGATCTTAGTCTGGAGTGGTGTTTTATTTGCAACTTAAAGCAAATTTCAGTGCAGCCCGGCTTGTTGTAAAGAGCTGAGTGTGAAGCAAATATCTCTACTATCTTTCTACATGTTGGAACTCTCAGTTTGACCTGTGCCACACCAGTACAGGTCCTTGAAAAGGCCTTGTTGCTTTAACTTCCCTGCTTTGCACGTCCTATTTCCGTTCCTACAATGGCCTTTCTCACCTCATTCAAAACACAAAATTACATAGAATGTCTTCAAAAAAGAGCTCAGGTTCTTTTTACTCTGTCAAACCCTTATGTATTAGTTTCCTGTGAATGTCTTAACAAATTACACAAACAGAGTTACTTAAAACAAGATAAATTTTATTTCACAGTTCCAGACACCAGAAGTACAAAATCAAGGCATTGGCAGGGCCATAGTCCTGTCAGAGGTTCTAGTGGAGAATTCCTCCTTGTTTCTCCCAGTTTCTGGTGGCTTCTTGTGTCCCTTGGCTGGTGGCAGCTTTATGCCAGTCTCTGCCTCTGTCTTCATGTGGTATTCCCCTCTCTCTGTGGATTTGTGCCACTGGGTCTCTATGTTTTTTACTTTAAAGAAACCAGTGACTAGATTTACAGCTCACTGTAATTCATTATGACATTATCTTAACTTACATCTGCAGAGACCCTATTTTCAGATAGGGCCGTATTCACAGGTTCCAGATAGACATGAATTTGGGGGAAACACTATTCAATCAAGTACATCTTTTTATCAAAGTTTGCTTATTTCCTCAAAAGGATTATTTTCCCTCTTTTCCGTGGTGTGTGTGTGTGTGTGTGTGTGTGTGTGTGTGTGTGTGTTTGGGTGTGAGTCACGGAGGTATGTAGTATAAATTGCTTTTTTGTAATTATTATGCTCTATCACAATTTATTATGCCTTTCATCCCTACCAGCCTGGCAGTTCCTAAATAGAGAATACATGTGTTATTCATCTTGATAGCCCTAGCACGCCACACCAAGACTACTTCACAGCTGGTGCCAAATAAATGTTTAATTATTTCATATAAATTGTTGAAAACCTCAGGAATGGAGTCCACAAGGTATCCTCATCCTTACTGAGGATCACTGTTTCTTAAAGCTACCCCAGTTAGATCCTCTCCAAACATATGCACATTCTCAGTAAATTTTCATTTTAGTGTAATGATAGTTCCATCTTTCTCATTTATATCTTCATATGTAGCACTGCTTATTCTAGCAACATTAGGTAATACACTGTGCTTTATGTTATTTTTTTTGCTAAAGAAGTCATTATATCTCATGAATTAATATTTTTTGCTTGTGCTTTTCTTTTCAGAAACTATGTCTAAAATGGTTTCTAAAATAATCAATAAGCCCAGGCTGGTATAGCTCAGTTGATTGAGTGCAGGCCTGCAAACCAAAGGGTCACAGGTTCGATTCCCAGTCAGGGCACATGCCTAGGTTGTGGGTCTGGTCCCCAGTTGGGGGCACGTGAGAGCAACCAAACATTGATGTTTCTCTACCTCTCTTTCTGCTTCCCTTCCCCTCTCTCTAAAAATAAATTAATAAATTTAAAAAAATAATTGGTAATATATCCATCTAATATATATAATAAAGGATACTAACCATTGTTTAATATCTTCTTGATACTGAGGGCCTTTATTATGAGCATATATTACTTTACTGAGCCACATTGAAATGATACACTCAGAACCTTTGAATATGTTTTTATGTTTAATAGCTTTATATGGTAAAATAATAATTGATAGCATTGATATAGACCTAGCAATGTAACAAAGTTTTAAGCACTTATTATGTAATATTTACAACAAAAAGATAAAATTGGATTTATTTATTTGTTTGTTTGTTTATTTATTTATTTATTTATTTCCTCACAAGAGGACTTTTTTTTATTGTTTTAGAGACAGAGGAAGGGAGAGAGAGAAACATCAATGTAGAGAAACATCAATTGGTTGCCTCCTGTATGCACGCAGACCAGGGATCTAGCATGCCTAGACAGGGGACAGAAGCCTCAGCCTAGCCATGTGCTCTGAGTGGAATGGAACCTGCAAGCCTTCAGTCACAGGACAATATGGCAACCAGCTGAGCCGCATTGCCCAGGGCAAAGATGGCCTTATGAATCCCATTTAACAGATTAGGAAACTCAGGCATACATGTTAAATGATTTGCCTGGGGTCAAGCAGCTAGCAAATGTCAGAATAAGGATTTAAAAGAGTTAAGGTGCCAGAGCCAGCAGTTTAATAATTAAACAATATCACATTTGTTGACTTTCCTCAGCACACAATCAGCCAGCTGGTTCTTATTTTTGTCTTCCATATCTCACACCAAATTGTCACTTTCTCTCAGCTTTAATGGCTTCTGATTTGTCAATGTGGTCCTGTACCAGGAAAAAATCAGGGCAGGAAGGCCTGGAGAGCCCATGACCGTGGACCTTTTTCTGCCTTTGGTGAATGTGTAACATGTTACAGCACTTTGCTCCTGGCAGAGCCCTGGGACAGAAGCTGTGTGCTCCTTGGTCACCAACATCTTTCTTCACTTTTAAATGAAAAGGGGTTATACTCAACTTAGTAAGTTTTATATTAAATTTCTAAATGGTTCCTTAGTTCAAAGCCATATAAAGAAAATGGAAGAGCCCAGGTTGGTAGAGATTTTACTATAGAATAAAATCTTTAAAATGAACAAAGATGGAAGGATATACAGCTAATTGAAACTCTCTGGTAAATTGGTCCAGATACTACTTGAGAAAAATAAATATGTAATTATATGAACTCTTTCTCCTTTGGTCAGATAAACTAATAATTTTTTAAGTGTTTATAGTATAAAATTTTCTTCATATGATTTGTAGTCTTATATTCCTTTTTTAATATTTTATTTTATTCATTTTTAGAGAGGGGAAGGGAGGAGAAAGAAAGGGAAAGAAACATTAATATGTGGTTGCCTCTCATTCACCCTTTACTGGGGACCTGGCCCATGACCCAGGCGTGTGCCCTGACTGGGATTCATACCTGTGACCCTTTGGTTCATATGCAGGCACTCAATCCACTGAGCCACACCAGTCAGGGTTGTAGTCTTTATTTTGTTAATTATATTTATGATTTCATTAATGTAGAACGGTGAAAATATTTCTTGACTTTGTATGTCACATTAATTAATATTAGCTTAAATTCTCCAAAAAGACTTATCAAGGAAAACTAATTTTTACCTTTTGAATTTTCCCAAAGACAGAGGCAGAACACAAGCGACAATTTTCCTCAGCCCCCTAGGCTATCAGTTGTGGGTGCTCAAACAATACTTGCTGAGTAGGTGGAGTTGATGTCAGGAACCTGGAGCCCTTTTCTATGATTCTGCTCTTCAAATTCTTGGTCTCTAGCCTCCTCTTTGGTAAGCTGTGCTGCTACTGCCTTTATTTTAAGAATCTATAACCCATTCACGAGCAGCTCCTCTTTCTTCTCACTCCAACCTCAGTTTTCCCTGACTGCAACGATCTACATATCTGGGAATTTTTAACCACAAATAACCACCTTAGAGAATACTCTGAACTTAGAAATCAGTACATAGAAAAAATAGTTTATCAGAGTCTAAGAACATCCAGGCTTACAGAGTCACCTGTGAGACTCATCAAGGTGGAGGGACTATGAAATAACACAAATGTGAAGGGCATATAGGTGGCAGTTATTAATATCAGGATGATTGATTTCATAACCTTGAAATGTACCAAACTTTAACTCTAGGTTCAGCAACTCCATAATTTACATAAGTACAGTCTTGTGTCAGTTCATTAACAGGACATTAGTAAATCTGGGGAAGATGTTCTAAAATGTTCTTAGAAAAATTATGAGGAAATACATCTGAAAATGAAATTATGGTGAAAGCTAACCTTTAGAGAAAGGTGTGAATGTGTGTGTTTCTTTTTGGATTTAATCTACCTTCACTTTTAAACAGTGTTTCGGGACAGGTGTATATGTGTCAGTTTTTATCCTGGAGGCAACATGTGGGCTAAATTTTGAGAGCTGATTTAGATATACATGGGTGTTCTCTTTGTGAGACTGATCTGTATCTTCTTAAGTGTATGTTTCATACAGTTATACATTTTTTACATGATTTGATAGTCACTTAAATGAGCCTTATACATTTGATGCTTGAGTTCACTTTCTTCCATTTTGGCAAACGTGAAAGGTAAGGGACCTTTTGTGAATGATCTGTCCCAGACGAAGACTTTCCTTGAAGTCTGAATTGCTAGATATAGAGAAGGCATCTGCTCTTCCAGAGAACATCATGTATGTAAGTAATAGGCTAATATAGGTAAAAAATAAACCTGATCCTCTATGGCTATTCAAGTTAGATTAAAGTTTGGCTGTCAAAGACTATGAATAAATGATGGACTGAGACAACAAAAGAGAGTGTTGAAGGAGAAGGAAGCAGAACTCAGTATCTTGATAATGAGGTGCCAACAATAAGTAGTGGTGCTTTCCTAAATTTCCCCTTCAAAGGCTGCAAGTGCTTAGAAAACCCTGTGCCACGAAATAAGTTCCTTTCTTTTGATCAGTTTGAAAATCATCATATGGATTTTTACTGTAGTACTTGCTTGGGCTGTAACATAGAGAGAGAAAATGTCCAAGGTTCAGTGTGGGAGAGGGGGGGATTTATTTGAGGGTATGTTTAAACAAGAAACCTCCAGAAGTCATGATCAGTACTGACAGGGCTGTTTCTTCCTGTGTGCAACAGAGTGCTTGCCTCCCCACACCCCCACACCCCCACACCCAACACACTATGAGGAATACAAACCTTTGATTCAGCATCAAAGGCCACAACTTTATTATTTATTCATTTTTGTTCTGGACCTTTGGTGACTTTATGGGTGCTGGATTTTTATACCATGCCCAGACCCATAGATATATTAGAAATTGTTTCAAAATATTGAACTGATATTGCCAAATCTATGTTAATTTCAGACTTTATAATATTTTCAAATGTTTCCAAGGCTTCACAGTATTAGGATCTAGGTCCTTGGTACTCATATACTTCTCCCTATTCTAAGTGGCTGGTTATTTTTTCATTATCAGCCACACCTTGGGGGCATGAACCTCCCTCCATGCTTCCTACTGAATTTGCTGTCTTGGGACAGGTTCTCCTGTTCTGTTGGTCACAAGCCTGCAGAGTTAGCACTTCACTCATGTTTGTTGAGTACTGTCTTTATATCTTCCATGAATATTTGTTGTGTGATTATATAAATTATGATATAAATCTAAGGAAGATCTAACTGGCAAATAAAAACAAGATTTTCTTAAGCCAAAAGACATGGATGCAAGCATTTTTAAGCACTTGTTTTTGTAACTTTCCAAAAGCATATGTCCTTTACTAATTAAATATATTTAAAAGTAACCGATATACAGATAAAGGGTATAATTTTAAGTTATCATCCAAGCAACTTGCTTCCTAAAGCGGAAATTCTTTCACAAACTGCTCAGCGAGTTACTCAGCCTTGAGTTTGAGTATATCCAGCCTCCCTGATAAACTTTCCTAGACAGAAAACTTCTAATCTTCCAGACTTTCAAAACTGGCTTCAGATCTGCCCTCTAGTGAGGCGTAAATCTATTTTCTCTCCAATGAGATAAGCTGGTAGTTGTTTTCATATAACTTTATAGAATAAATTCTTAAATATTTGATTTAAAATCACGGTTAAATCTGATAAGCTTGAGCCCAGAGTTTTTATGGAATTTTTCAAATGTAGCTTAAATTTTTAATGATTGAGATAAAAATATCCACTGCAATAAAGTGAAGTTTCTTTCTGTCTTAAGATTTAGTATGGTGTCTCTCCTTCTAGCCCTACCATTAGTGAAAATTTGGGGGTTAGCCAAAAAGCCCACATGTTTTTTTCTGTAAAATAAGACATTTTTCATTTTCACCAATAATTTTATTGGTTCAGCCATTTTGAGTATGTTGGCTATCTCCTTTGTGGTATAATGTTGATTGCTTTCGATTAATGTCTCGATTGGATGACTATTTATTTCAACTGGTCTACCTGACTGTGGAGCATCATCAAGCAAGAAATCTACAGCATAAAACTTCACAAAACATTTTTGACACATTTGATCAGTCACAGCACATTCTCTATACACTGCACAATTTTTGTGTGTGTTTCAGTTGTAATTTTACCTTTCTTGAAAAAATCATAAAATACTGAAAATGTTGCATATTTTCTTCCATCTTCAATATTAAAATGGCTACACAAAGATTCACCAATTTTGATAAGTCTTTTTTAATGCACACTGATATGACAGCAGTTACAATCCAATCCAATAAAATGTTTTGGATAAAGTTAAAGAAAACTAAGCACTATTAGAGCCATCTGACAGGAAAAACAAATAAACTTGTTGACAAAATCAATAGTAAAAACAAAAACAATTATATTAGAAAATTAAAAATTAAAAAGACTCACAAAAGGGAATGTCATAAGAGATAGAAAGAAGATAGGCCTAAGAACGGATGCTTTGTCAGGCAACGTCAAAGGTCCAGGTGAGACTGAAAGTGATTACAGAACAAATGAGGGAAGAACTGAAAATATACACATCTGCCTCCTGGCTTTCAGGTGGGCTAGTCCCACTTGGAATCTCGATTTTGAGGAAAAATATATGGCACAGGATTGTGTGTACTATCTTTATTCGTGATGAAGGAACAGGATTTTTTATAAGGACCCTTGTCTTTCTTCTATAAATATCCATAAACCTACTACTACATCTTTTGTTTAGGGCTCAGTAAATTGTTTCAGTCCTGGCTCTTGCCTTAACTGGGGCTCTCCCACAGAGTTGATCTAAGTATTGTCTTCCTATCAAATATGCTCCTGCCTTAGATCAGTTTCTAAGGGAGCAAATTTAGTAAATGTCGACACCTCCCTATTGTGACTCTATATTTTTTTCTGGTGGAGAGTTACAAGCATATAAGTAGTCTGCAATTACATGTGAAAAAATCTTTTTTTTCTTAATTTTTAAAAAGATTTTATTTATTTATTTTTAGAGAGAGGGGAATGGACGGAGAAAGAGAGGGAGAGAAACATCAGTGTGTGGTTGCTTCTCCTGTGCCCTCTACTAGGGGCCTGGCCCAAAACATAGGCATGTTCCCTGACTGGGAGTCAAACTGGTACCCCTTAGGTTTGCAAGATGGCACTTAGTCCACTGAACCACATCAACCAGGGCTACATGTGAAAAACTGTAACCCAACTGTGTCCAGAAGGTATATTTTTATTTGCTCATTGGTTATATATCTTTCTTCTGGATGTTTATGGGAATGAAACCATTAGATAAGAATGCCTCTAACTCAAATACTGCATGTAATAATAAATTCATAGTTACTAGAGATACTTATTCTGATTCTTATACAAATTCTTTGATTTATTAATGAGTTAGAAATCTACTAACTAAATGAATGCCACTTTTAGACACATGAGATATCTGGTGAATTTTTTTAAATTTTAATTGTTGTTCAAGTACAGTTTTCTGGCTTTTACTTCCAACCCAGCCCACCACCCAGCCCTTCCTGATCCCTCCCATTTCCACCCCCACTAATTTTTGTCCATGTGTCTTTTATACTTGTTCCTATAAACCCTTCCCCTTTAAGTTTATGCAATTTCACCTTGTTTTACGAGACAATTCTAGGAGGTGCCATACACATTACTTACATGTGAAGGCCACTCTTTGGTACCCCTTAAGAGAATGGCATTAATATAAGATCGTATACAAATGTTCTTTCCATGTATTGTTCTAAGCTGCAAGAGTTTGCATTATGGGCAGTGATAGTACAACACTGATTAAGAGAACAAGTGAGAGCCTTGGTTAGAATACTCATAGGCTGACACCGATAGGTTGTACACTGTGAGAGAAACTACTTAATTTCTCTAAGCTCTTACCCCTAATGATAACAAGGATTAATAATTTTGTTTTCCTCATAATATTTTTGTGAAGATAGAATGATATAAATTATTTTTAGCCTTTAGTATATTGACTTACATAAAATGTTATCATTATAATTTTATTTTTATGTATTTTTATGTTGACACTATTGCAGATGTCCCCCTTTTTCCCCTCACCACCTAGTGCCCAACCCCCAGCTTTTACCACATTGTTGTCTGTGTCCATTGGCTGTGCATATATGCATATATGTTCTTTGGCTAATCTGTTCCACACCCCTATCATCTGAGATCTGTCAGTCTGTTCCATAACTCCATGCCTCTAGTTTTATTTTGTTTGTTGGTTTTTTTTATTCATTAGATTCCACATATGAGTGAGATCATATGATATTTTTCATTCTTTGTCCAGCTTATTTCACTTAGCACAATAATCTCCAGTTCCATCCATGCTGTCACAAAGGTTAAGAGCTCCTTTTTTATAGCCACATAATATTCCATTTGTAAATATACCACATCTTTTTTCATCCACTCATCTACTGATGGGCACTATCATTATAATTAAATGTATTTATCTTAAAAAAATCACTCATTGTAATAGTGCATGGTTTGTTTGCTCATTGAAATAAATAATATGGAGATAGTCTTCCTAAAGTTGACATGTTACATGGACACAAACTAAATTGTAACATTGGCCAGAAAAAGATATCTTGAAAATGGGTGTATGCTTTTTTGTTTTTGATAACCCATGAAAATATATCAACATTTCTACATATTTCATGAACTTATTCATGGCTGTGGTGAATTATTAAATGCTTGCCACTTTGCAATGCAAACAGTGGGCACAAAACACCCTCATCATGTCCTCAAGAATTAAGCATTCCTGAGATTTATTCTGTTCCTAGCAACTACATGCTTTAACCTAGTTTTGGATTTCAGTCTCATTTCAATTAATTGGCAAAATGTATGACTTGAGATTGTTATAGATTAAGAGTATATAATGTTGTCAAAGCTTTATCTACGGCAGCAATAAAATTTATTGGACAACAGAGTTTTGGTGACAGCCTGGCAGGGTTTTAATTCTGGTGTTCTCATGACAAATTATGTGACTATAGGAAAATAATTTAATCTCAAGTTCAATTATTCATCTATAAAATATTGACTAGGGATCAAACTAGTGGCTTTTACTTTGTGGGATGACATCCAACCAACTGAGCCACACTGATCAGGGCTATTTTCTCTTTCTTATGACTTTCCTAATAACATTTTCTTTTTTCCAGCTTAGTTGATTATAATAATACTGTGTATAATACCTGTAACATTTAAGATATATGTTAACTGTTGGTTTACATTATCAGTAAGGCTTCCAGTCAACACTATGCTATTAGTAGTTAAGTTTGGGGGGAGTCAAAAGTATCTGCTGACATTTTACTGTGTTACATGTTGATGTCCTTATCCCCTGCATTGTCCAAGGGTCGACTGTATTTCAGTTCCTTATTTTATGCATAAGAAAAAGTGATTCTCAGAGATAATAAATTAATTTGATCACTAATGTCCTTGCAGAGGAAGGACTATGACTTGAAAGCCTAAATTGATTGCTCTATTCCTCATTCTATTCTGTTAAAATTTACTTTCTACAGGATGGTACCTATTATCAGCATATGCTTGTTTCTTGGTTTATATTTTTATTTCTCCTCAATTCATGCAAGTTGCAACTTGGCCTATTTAGTATTTTTAGTTATTTTTATCTTGAAAAATTAAATTGCTTTAAATCTATGAAACATTGTTGAGAAGAAACTTTTCAAAAAAGTTATATAATAATTTGAATATGTAAAAATACATATCAGAAAATAATTAATTAAATTCACATTTTGTGATGGAAAACATACTGAAGACTATTCAAGATCAGGAAAAGTTTATCAGGACACCTTCTAAGATCTGACCCCTTCCTGACCACCCACCATGAAGGAGTAAGCTGACAGACCATTGCAGGGGTGGGATCTCTGAAGCTGGGGCTGATGCAGCTTACAGACAAAAACACTGTAGAAGTACACTGTCCTTGGGAGCACTGGGCAGAAAACCCGAAAAGTTGAGGTCTGTCATCATGTTTAAGGATAAATGTGGTGGTGGTAAAAGGGAAGGCAAAGCCAAGAGATTCAGAAGTTCAAAATGATATAGAGTGCACAGCAAAGGCAGAGTTTCATTTTTGGGAAAAACTGTTGTATTTGTGAAAAAGTGGGAACAGTTTTAGCACCCTGATAATTATCACTGATGGTTATATCAAAGACAAAACAAAACTATCAAAACAACTACAGCAACAATAAACCCATCAGCTGGAAAGCCACAAGTGATTTTGTTAGGGTTCTTCCTCGTGTGTGTGTGTGTATTAATTTAATCATTATTTTTTCCATTTAATCCCCTAATATCTCCCTTCCCCCCAGCAATTCCCATGTTGTTGTCTATATCCATGAATGCCCTTTTTCCTTTTTGCTCAATTCCTCCACCCTCTTACTTCACTCCTTCCACTAACTGTCACCCTACTCTCAATTTATGAGACTCCCATTTCCCTCTTAATTAAGTTTTTTCATTAGATTCCACATATGAGTGAAATCATATGGTATTAGTCTTTCTCTGACTAGCTTATTTCACTTAACATAATGTTCTCCAGGTACATCCATATTCTTGCAAAGAAAAAATTTTCAACTTCCGGCCAAGATGGAGGTGTAGGTAGACACACTGTGCCTCCTTGCACAACCAAAATAAGAACAGCAATAGTTTAGAAACAAAATAAAAACCAAAACTGACAGAAAATTGAACTATGGGGAAGTTGGACAACCAAGGAGATAAAATAGACACATCCATCCAGACCAGTAAGCAGGGCGGAGTGGGGCAGCGGAGCAGAGACAGGACGTGGCACAAAAGCAGAGGCATTGGGCATGAAAAGCACCTCAATGGGCACAAAAGGCACCTTGGATGCACAGGCAGCAGCTGGCAATTGTGAAGCAGGGCACGGAGCATGCAAGGTAGCTGACCGAGCAGGCAGACAACTGGGGAGTGAGACAGACCATGCAACCCAGGGCCCCAGTTTCAGGAAATAAAGCCTGAAAACACTGATTGAAAACACCTGTGGGGGTTGAGGTGCAGGGAGTGACTTGGAGGGAGTTCTTTGGAGAGACCCATAGGGTCTTAGAACATAAATCCACCCACCAGGAATCAGCGCCAGAAGGGCCCAGTTTGCTTGGGGGAATGGGCAGAAGGGTCTGGGATCTGACAGAGAGCTGAACAAGTGCCATTGATCCCTCTCGGACCCCACTCCCACATACAGCATCACAACCCAGTGACTGGGACAACCTGCCCTGGTGAACACCGAATGATCCGCTCCTCATATGTAACAGGTGCTATGAGGCAAAAAAAAATGGCCCAAACAAAAAAGATCAAAACTCCAGAGCTAATGCAACTCAGCAACCAAGAGATAACCAACCTACCAGATGCACAGTTCAAAGCACTGGTGATCAGGAAGCTCACAGAATTGGTTGATTTTGGTCACAAATAAGGTGAACAAATGAAGGTGACACTAAGTGAAATGAAGGAAAATGCACAGGGAACCAATAGTGATGGCAAGAAAACTGGGGCTCGAATCAATGGAGTGGACCAGAAGGAAGAAAGTAACACCCAAACAGAAAAGAATGAAGAAACAGAAATTCAAAAACTTGAGGAGAGGCTTAGGAACCTCCAGGACATCTTTAAATGTTCCAACATCTGTATTATAGGGGCACCAGAAGGAGAAGAGGAAAAGCAATAAGTGGAAAAGTTATTTGAACAAATAATAAAGGACAACTTCCCCAATCTGGCAAAGGAAATCAACTTCCAGAAAGTCCAGGAAGCTCAGAGAGTCACAAAGAAGATGAACCCAAGGAGGAACACACCATGGCACATCATAATTACATTACCCAAGATTAAAATGAAGGAGAGAATTTTAGAAGCAGCTATAGATAAAGAGACAGTAACCTACAAAGGAATTCCCATCAGACTGTTAGCTGATTTCTCAAAAGAGACCCTGCAGGCAAGAAGGGTCTAGAAAGAAGTATTCAAAGTCATGAAAGGCAAGGACCTAAATCCAAGATTGCTCTATCCAGCAAAGCTTTCATTTAGAATGGAAGGGCAGATAGAGTGCTTCTCAGATAATGTCAAGTTAAAGGCGCTCATCATCACGAAACCCTTATTATATTAAATGTTAAAGAGACTTATCTAAGAAAAAGAACATAAAAAACAGGTATAGTAAGATGACAGCAAACTCACAATTATTAATGGCCACAACAAAAACAAAAACAAACAAAAAAAGCAAACAACCAAAATTGGAACAGAACCACAGAAATGGAGATCACATGGAGGGTTATCAACAGGGGAGTGGGAGGAGGAGAGAGAGGGAAAAGGTGCAGAGAATAAGTAGCATAGATGGTAGCTGGAAAAAAGGGGGAGGGCAAGAATAGTGTGGGAAATGTAGAAGTTAAAGAACCAATGGCATGAACTAAAGTGGGGGAATGTGGGTGGGAGATGGTATGCAGGGTGGAGGGGAATGAAGGAGGGAAATGGGACAACTGTAATAGCATAATCAATAAAACATAATTATTTTTTTTTCTTTTTTACAGCAAAGTAGAATTCCATTGTGTAAATGTCCCATAGTTGTTATATCTATTCATATATTGATGGGTACTTGGGCTGCTTCCATATATTGGTGATTATAAATAATGTTCCAGTGAAAATAAGGGTGCTTATATTCTTTTGAATTAGTGTTTTAGGTTACTTTGGATATATTCCCAGAAGTGAGATCACTGGGTCAAAAGGTAGATTCATTTTTAATTTTTAAAGATATTTTCATACTGCTTTTTACAGTGGCTGCACAAATCTGCATTTGCACTAGTATGGCAAAAGTGTTCCCCTTTTTCCACATCCTCACCAGCACTTGTTTGTTGATTTATTGATGATAGCCATTCTAACAAGTATGGAATGACTTCTCATGGTGGTTTTAATTTGAATTTCTCTGATGATTAGAGACATTGAGCATCTTTTCACATGTCTATGGACCATCTGTCTGTGTCCTCTTTGGAGAAGTATCTATTTAGGTCCTTTGACAATTTTTGTAATAGGGATTTTTTAGTGTCCAGTTTTGCAAGTACTTTATAAATTTTGGATATTATCCCTCTATCAGATGTACCAGCAAATATGTTCTCCCATTCTGTGGGTTGTCATTTCTTAAAATTTTGTTATTGTTGTTCAATTAAATTGTCTCCATTTTTTTCTGCCATTACTCTACCCTGCCCTACCCAACCCCCATCTTTCATATTCAGTCCTCTCCCCCAACCTCCCACTGTCTTTGTCTATGGTCCTCTGTACAAGTTCCTTGACTTGACCTTGCTGCCTTCTTATTCCCATTATCCCCCTCCTCCTTCTGCTGTGATTACTGTCAATTTGTTCTTTATTTCCATGAGTTTGGTTCTATTTTACTCATTCATTTGTTTTGTTGATTAGGTTCCACTTAAAGGTATTTGTATTTCACTGCCTGGCTTGTTTCACTTAGCATAATATTCTCCATATCCATCCATGCTGTTGTAAAGGGTAGGAGTTCTTTCTTTCTTTCTGCTGCATAGTATTCCATTGTGTAAATGTACCACGGTTTTTTGATCCACTCATTTATCGATGGGCACTTAAGCTATTTCCAGCACTTGGTTATTGTAAACTGTGCTGCTATGAACATTGGGGTGCATAGGTTCTTTTGCATTGGTGTTTCAGGATTCTTAGAGTATAATCCCAGCACTGGAATTGCTGGGTCAAATGGCAGTTCCATTTTTAGTTTTTTGAGGAAATTCTGTAGTGTTTTCCACATTGGCTGCACAAGTCTGCATTCCCACCAACAATGTACTAGGGTTCCCTTTTCTAGGACTTGTTGTTTATTGATTTGTTTATAATGGCCTTTCTGACCAGTGTGAAATGGTATCTTATAAAAGTCCTAAAGGATAACATAGGTAGGAAAATCTCAGATATTCCATGCAGCAATATTCTTACTGATATGTCCCCAAGAACAATGGATTAAAGGAAAGAATAAAAAAATAGGACTACATCAAATTAAAAAGCTTCTGTACAGCTGAAGAAAACAGCAAAATGAAAAAGCAACCAACTGTATGGGAAAATGTATTTGCCAATGATACCTCAGACAAGGGTTTGATCTCCAAAATATGTCACTCCCATGTCTCCACACTAGGAAGACAATTAAAAAATGAGCAAAGGACCTGAACAGACACTTCTCTAATGTGAGTTGTCTTTTTATTGTGTTGATCATTTTCTTTGCTATGAAAAAACTTTTTAGTTAGCTGTAGCCCCATTTGTTTCTTTTTTCTTTTTCCTATTTCTCTTGCCTGGGGAGATATATCCAGTAAAAATTGCTATGAGTAATATCTAAGAATTTGCTGCCTTTGTTCTCTTCTAGGATTTTTATGGTTTCAGGTCTAACATTTAAGTTTTTTATCCAGTTTGCATTTATCCTTTTTTAAAAGATTTTATTTATTTATCTTTAGAGGGTAAGGGAAGGAGAAAGGGAGAGAAATATCAATGTATGGTTGCCTTTCGTGGGTCTCCTGCTGGGAACTGGCCTGCAACCCAGGCATGTGCCCTGACTGGGAATCAAACCTCAATCCTTTGGTTCACAGGCCAGCACTCAATCCACTGAGCTACACCAGCCAGGGCTGCATTTATTCTTGTGTGTGGTATATGAAGGTCATCTTGTTTCATTTTTTTGCATATATCTTTCCAGTTTTTCTAACACCATTTATTGAATAAACTATCTAGTTCATTGTATGTGCTTTTTTCCTCTGTGGAATATTAATTGACTATAAAGGTGTGGGTTTATTTCTGGGCCCTCTATTCTGTTTCATTGATCTATGTGCCTGTTTTTATGTAAGTACCATGCTGCTTTGATTACTATGGCCTCCTAGTAGTTTACAACTTGGTATATAAGTTATGAACATTAGCATAATTTAGGGTCTACTGGTTTCATTTTGTGACATTACACAATTCAAAAAAATTGTTGTAGCAACTAGCATAAATCCTGGAAAATATGATAAATATATTTTATACTATAAAACACTGTGAGAAGGAAATTAATCATTATTTTTGTAGGAATATTGTTACTACTGCCAGAGGAAAGGACTCTGTAATGTTGAAATGCATTTTTAAACATGGGTCAATAACCTGAGATGCTTGGGTGATCAGAAACCATTATTCCCCTAGAATTTAATATTGTGGCCTGGGACTTGATAGAATGTTCTAATAGAAATTGAATTTCCATAAGTCATTGGTTGTGTTCCACAGGTGTTTTTCTGTATTAGACAACATCTGTGATTGTTTGAAAAAAGAAAACTTACCCAAGATGACACTTCTCAAGGTGAGAGCACATTACATTTTATGCCGGAAATCTGGAGCCATCTGGATTTCTTAATTACAGTAGTGACTCTAGTAACTTTTGCTTAATTAAACTGAAAGTTTATGAATTTCTTGCTGGCTATGTCTTTTTGCTATTACCTATTAAATATTAACAGCATATTCAATTTGAACATATATCTTTCTATCCTGAAAGGGACTGTTTGGGATTTACTGGCTTTTATGCTAATAACTAAGGTGACCTTAAAAAGCTTCTGATCTAATTTTTTTCTCAAAATGATTTTAGTTGATTAATAAATATCATTTTAGAAGTTTGAGCAACTAAGAAAACACTAAGTAGAGATAATTCTTATTTTTGTTTTAACCTTTGTAATTACTATATCACAGTTTGTAGCATTATTGTTGATTCTAAACACACACACACAGTCAATGAAGCCCTTAAAAATACTAGATATTTTCAAAATATTTTATATAAATTAATTAAGTTGGCTTGATTCCAATCTTTGTTTGTATCCAAACTTTAGTAACAACAAAATATTGTGAGAAACAATATAAAATTTCGGGAGCAATCATATAATTAAGTAAAAACCTTTGATTTCTTGGTTTCATCTCTGGGATTTGCAACTATTAATGTGGAGCAAAGTATCTACAACTAATAAAATTAGACTATTTTTCTTAGTTCAAATGTTACTCTACATTATTATATATTATTCTCTGGTAAATGGTAATTAATTTTCTTAACAATTTGCTGAACTAAGTTTACAAACTTTAAAATTCATCTGAGTAACTAATTAGTTAAAAATAATTTAAAATTGATTCAAAGGGAGGGTGGATTGAGAAGTGTTTGGACCAGTAATTGTCATTACACCTTTGAATCTACCAGTCTGGTACAGGGCCCAGGTGAAACGATTTAAATAATTTATCCAAAATAATTCTAAATGAGAACAAGTTCATATTAAACTAGAGTTACTGAAGTCTTTCAACCTTCAGGATGTTTTTAATGACTATTGCATTATCAGTTGAGGTATATGCTCCATTACAGAAAAATTGGAGAGATGTTTTGCAATGTAGTCTTGAGAACCAAAAGGTGGAATGCATCATCAAAGTTGTTTCTTTCATTCTGGACATTGGAGTTTGTTATAAAGAAACTGAATTACAGATTTTAAAAGAAGGTGAATGCATTAATTATAAATAATTAAAAATGCAGAACTATATGGCATTCCAAAATCAGCCCCTTCATTCCTTTTGAATATATACAAACACTTCTCTCATATTTGAAATATTTTATAATTTCAGCACAACTGACATAAAAAAGGTATCTTCAATTACCTCATAAACAGACTAGATTAGAAGCCTTAATTCTCTTCACAACCCCATGAAAGTACACATTTCATTTTTTATCATATTTTAAAGATTTCTTAAATGTGCAATGTATTATATTGTATCTCATAGATTATTTTGTTTCTGGGACTTTTTAGAAATTTGTGATAATTTTGGCCAATAATTTATGCTAATGAGTCATCAATTTAAATAGAAGAAATCATATAATCAATTTTTTTTCAGGAACTAGGTCCCATACCTCCTAGAAATATAGCATAATGACAAGAGTTTTGCATGTTTCAGAGTCATAGAATGTAATTTTGATTTTCAAACATCTGATAATTCATTTTTTTAATCTATTTTTTAATCTATTTTTTAAATAGATTAAATTTTTAATCTATTTTAATACTCAATTTTTACTCAATTTTTAATCTATTTTTTTAATTCAACCTATTTTATTTTTAGAGAGGGGAAGGGAGGGGGAAGAGAAATACATCAATGTGTGGTTGCCTCTCTAGCACCCCCTAATGGGGATCTGGCCCACAACCCAGGCATTTTCCTTGACTGGGTATCACACTTTTGTTTACAGGCTGGTGCTTAATCCACTGAGCCACCTCAGCTAGCACTCAATTTTTTTTATCTCTTTTTTAATCATTCTGCATAGGTACACTCTTGGACACTGGAGCTGTAGATATAAAACGTCTTTACCCTGAAGGATCCTCTGGTTTATTGGAGTTCACAGAGGGATACTGATATCTATCTGTGGTATCTGTCATGAATAGTCATAGATAAATAACAAAATAGCATGAGAGGTTCTAGACAGAATTTGGACTATCAAGAGAAATCATATCATAGGAGATAATATATAAATTGCACTCAGCATAACAATATGGAAAGGTCACATGTCATATTCAAATTGCTCTGAAATTAAATCTCTACTATGTCAACTGTGTCAACACTGTTTACTATGTGAACTAATTATTCTTACTTCAGCTACCTGAGAATAAGTTTGCCCTTTGTAAAATAGGAATAAAATTTTACCCATGTCATGGTTTTGTTAGGAGAATTTTTTATATTAAGACACTGTGAAAGATTAGGTGGTTTACCTAAATCCACACAGATGCTGAGTGGTGAAACAAAAATCTGAACCCAAGGAAAACTGTCTCTGGACTCTGTTCTATTAACCATAACTTAATTACTGATCCACCACACATGCTCAAAACTTCCATATTCCCAGTCTTTGAGAGAACCTCTTGACTCTTTCAAGGCTCTTTAAGTTGTATCTATAAACTATTTTATTGAGAGATAATCTCTACCAAATTCATGAATAATTTCAACAGTTCAAGTTCAAACTGTTGTAACCTCTGCTTTTCTTTGGTGAGGAAAGCCCAGAATGTTAAGCCACACTTCAAAAGAACTTTAACCCCTGAGTGGAGGATCGATTATTTTATTTAGACCAAGGAGTAGGAATTGTCTGTTGTAGTATCTGGGTATGGAGAACCCAATAAAGACTTCATTTCTGACCCAAAGTTACTATTCTCTGTTACTTCAATAGTGTGACTTGCTTAATATCAGTTGGAGCAATAAAAGGAAAAAAAAATCTCAAGAATTGGATAATTTTATCCATTCATTTTTTATTGTCAAGCTTTATATATTTTTAGTGAATGTTATTTCAAATATACTATTTAGTTTATTTACTAACCTACTATTGAATCATAGTATAATAAATTGCATAAAAAGTATACAATGGGTTATCACAAAGTAAACACATGTATATAATCATCACACAGATTAAGAAACAAACATCAGAAATCACTCTTGTACCCTTTCTTAGTTGTTATACACTCTTTCATCTCCTAATATAATTACTGTGGTGTTACATTTAACACCACAGATGTGTTTTGTTTGTTTTTGAATTTTAAATAAATGGAGTCATATAATATATACTTTCTTGGCTTCTTTTGCTCAAAGTTATAGTTGTTTTTGCATGTAGCAGTACTTCAGTTCTGTTGCTGGGTAGTATTCCATTTTATATATTTGACATGATGCACTTATGTATTGATGTGTATTTTTGAATTGTTTCTACTTCAGGCCTTCAATTACATTTCTAGGACTTTTGTTAACAAAGAATCAAAAACTGAATGGTTTAAAACAGGAGTAAGTCATTGCTCACAATTCTGGAGTCAAGAAGTCCGAAATCAAGGTGCTGGCAGAGCCATGTTCCCTCTGAAACCTGTGGAAGAGAAACCCTACTTGCCTTTTTATCTTCTGATATTTTTCCAGCAATCCTTGACGTTCTTTAGCTTGTAAATATATCACTCTAACCCTTGCTTCCATTGTCACATGCCATTTTCTCCCAATGGTCTCTTCTTATAAAGACACCAGCCATACTGAGTTAAGGATCCACTGTACTCCAGAATTAACTAATTTTAACTAACTACATATTGAACAATTCTATATCCAAAAGAAGTGATTCTGAAGTATTTTGAGTTAGGACTTCAACACATCTTTTTGGAGGACATAATGCAACATGTAACAGGAATATACCCAATGAAACCACTACAAACATTCTCATGTATGTCATTTATTGTACAAATGAATAGATTTGTGTTGGGTATATGCTTAAGACTTCAGATGCTGAATTAAAAAAAAAATGTAAATACCAGCTTTAGAAGATACTACCAAGTGTTTGTAACAATTTACATTGTTACCAACAGCATAGAAGGATTCTAATTCTCATATCCTTTCCCAAATTTGGAATTCTCCTTTTTCTATAGGTTGTTTTTGCATATAGAAATATTTTTATTTATTTTAGCCCTTCTCATGTGTAAGTAGTGAATATTATTATGGTTTTAATTTTCATTTACCTGTTATAAATGAGATATAGTTTTTTATCATATATTTATTGGTCAGTTAGAGATGCCTGCTTATGCTTCTTGCTTTTATTTGGTTGTCTGATTTTATTTTCTTACTGATTTATGGGAGTCTTTAATTTATTATGCAAAAAAATTATTTGTCTCCTATGTTGCAAATATTTTACCCCTATACTTAACATTTACACTCTCTTAATAGTGTCCATGAGTGAATAGGACTTTTTATCTCAATATAGTCTCATTTATGAATCTTTTCATATACTTCATTATTTTTTGTCTTTTTGAAGAAATATTTTTCCTAACTCAAAGTTTTACAAATATATCATAAATTATCTTCCAGAAATTTCATTGCTTTATTTTCTATATTTAAATTATGCTATACCTGGAATTAATTTTAGTATATGATATAGTTAGGAGTCAATATTAATTTTTTTCTCTTATGGGCACTGAGTGACCTTATCATCATTAAAAAAATATTATGTTTTCCATGCTCTCCAGTGCAATCTTTTTCATAAATCATTTGTTCATAAATATGTTGCTCTGCAGCTCTGTTCTCTACTCTCTATCTGAATTTCATCAATGCCCCCACCAGCAATAATTTTAGTAATCACAACACCAGTATATACCACAGATTACCTGTGTCCCACTTATGTCCCATTGCATCCTTTCTCACCCAAGCAAGTTTATTATCCTGTATTACTCAACTATGACTAACACAATTTGAGAATCCAGTACTGAAGGTCTCTTTCCTAAGGGCATTTTAGTACAAATTACTATAGCAGCCAGGAAGCAAGCAGGAAACAGATGGCACCGTCAAATTAGAATAATCTGAGGAGATTTTATTTACAAAGTGACTAATTACCAAATTGTGGATGAGGAGTGGGCAACACACAAGAGATAGTTTAAGAATCTGGAGGTACTAGCAGCAGCACAGCTGTCACCATTAGCTATGAAGAGATAAAGGGCAGCAGGGATCTCCAGCCAGGCTGAGGTTACGTCAATTAGAGAGAGCCAAAAGCATAAAGCACTGAACTCCAATCTCACCTAGCCTAGTGATTTCCTCCTGGCCCATTCTCTTCAGCTTTCAGCTTAAAACTCTCCTCAAATACTTTTGCTTGTTCTGTCTATATAACAGCTCCACCTTCTCTCTGTCCTAAGTAATTTCTATTCTATTTTGTTATTTGTGTCAGCATGTCAATATTTCATGTCCTCCTTTTCCCACCACAATTTTACATTCTAGTGTAATTCCATGACTGCAGGACTCATATCTACCTTATTCTTTGTTGTTTCCTCAACAGCCAGAAGAGCATCTGAAGTATAATAAGTGATCAAATATTTGGCAAGTGGTGTGAATGAAGAAATTATTTTAAATATATTTTAAAAAAGAGTTCTGAGGACTGAAGCTAATAATGACATTGACTGGGAAAAAAAGGTGAATTGGAGAAAGTGGTCTAAAGGTGAAATTGAATTAGAACTGGGGAAAAGAGAGGAAGGAGATAAAGATGATACCAGCATTTCAAATATGGGAGAATGAAACAGTTCTAATGCTTTTGTAGGTAACTTGGGAATGGCACTGTTTTGAGATTACATGTTTGGTCCTGAAAAATTCTAAAGGTCTTCCTCTAAACTTGAGGCTTCCAAGTAAAATGTATGAAGGACATATGGACATAACAAAGTGGCTATTAAGGGCTTGCTTTAAGAGTCAACAACATAGGAGTTCTATGAGTAACAATAATCACTTATTCTAAATGTCTCATATGTTTAAAGTTTCATTTAAACCAAGAAATATTAATACATCAATCATCACATATTTACTGAAATCTTTCTCAGCCCAACTTCACTTCATGAGTCACCAAAACAATTGTTATAATGTAACACAAACAAGTTTATTTGTGAAAACTTTAGGATCTAGCCTACCAACTTAAGCAGACAACAAATTTTATTATTCATTTTTCTGGACCACATTCAGATATCAAGCTAGTAAAATAAATACTAAACAAATACACATTTCAACGACGAAGTGAAGAAAAAAGAAGAAAGGGAGTAAGAAAGTCAGGAAATGTTGAGGCACATGGCAGCACTGTGCTAGGCTTCCACATAACATCTCACTGAATTTTCACACAGTTCCTGGAGACAGATTTCATTAACTTCTCAATTTGAAGATTTTTTTAAGTGAGGTTGAGAAGGTAGGTAAATTTTCTGAAGTCATTTTGCTACTAGAATTAGAAATCAAAATCTCATTTGACTCCAAATCTCATAGACTGCCCACAACTCTCTGGTTCTTCGAAATAAAAAGAAAAGATGTAAATCATCATTCATTATGTTTGTACAACATTTTAGGACAGAAGTCTTTTCCTGAAAGAACAATGAGAGCTGATACTCTCTGTGTCATTCTACTTAAAACTAAAAAATACAATTATTTATTTCCATTTGCTTGTTTCCGACATTTCAATAGGATCTCACTGTGTTTTATTTAAATTTACTTGAACTAATATCAAAGTCTTTCTTGGATTTATTTCTCACTCAAAAGTTTTTCCTTACTGTCATTATCCTCCTCCCATCCATTTGGCTTGTTTCTCTTTCACAAGCCTTTGCTCCTTTCTATCTTTGCTTCCCAGAATGTCTTGGAATTGCATAAGATCAGAAGTTAGAAACCCCTCCCTGGATGTCCAGAAAAAAAGAAGGAAAGTCAAAGTGATGCTGAGGATGTGGGTACATCTTGGAGAAACTCTGTCTATCTTACTTAGATTTTTTAAATTCCACCCACTTAATCAAGTGGATTTAATTTCATAACCCATTTGAAACTTATAATAATTTTAATTACCAAATAGCTTTTTTAAAATATTTTATTTTTAGAGAGAGGAGGAGGGAGGGAGAAAGAAAGAGAGAAACATGAATGTGTAGTTGTCTCTCATATACTTCCAACTGGGGACCTGGCCTACAACCCAGTCATATGCCCTGACTGGAGATTGAACCAGTGACCCTTTGGTTTGCAGGCCTGCACTCAGTTTATGGAGCCACACCAATGAGGGCACTAAATAGCTTTTAATTGATAGCACAGTGTTTGTCAAAGAGAATAAAAGCACTGGACTGATATTGAGGGATAAGGACATTTGGTCCTTATAGGATTACAGTGTCGTGGGAGATAGAGACAGAGACTTGGGTCAGTGGGTGTTATAGAAGCAGAGATGGTGGGGTAGCTAATTCATCTTGCAGGTGTCCAAGGAAGTCTTCATGCAGGAGATAACACAGGGATTAGGTCTTCAAGAATAATTAATATTTGCTAGGCAGTAAAGCAGTACAGGAAAAAGGCAAGGCAAATTATATAGTAAATGTAGATTACTGTTTATGTAGGCAGGAGATATGCCAGATAATGTACCGAGAGAATGATAGTTACCACATCAAATGGCCTTATCAATGTGGTTCTGACTGCAGCCCAATACTCTGACTGCTTTATAGGTTACTGAGTCCACAGAGTACTCATTTTTCTTTTGGTAAATCTGTTGAATTATCTATGTTTTGAAATGTGAAATGTCTTGCAACTTCCTCTATAGTAAGATGCATTTTGGCATTGTTTTGAAAAGTTAAAATTTTATTCAAGCTAGATTTTTCTTCTGTGTGTGTCTCTGAAATTTAGCTTTTGCATCAGAAACTTGAGAGGGATAAAGTGTCTTTGCTATGAACATATCATATTGGGATGCAGCACAGCCTTTCTTGATTTGATCCTAAATCATTCTCCTTCTTATTTCCTCATCCACAGACAGTTTTCATTGCCATGGCAAATTAGCTATCTTCTTGTATGATCTTATCATACTTCCTCCACTGAAAACATTTTAGGGCATCCCCGATATTCTGCCTTATGTTGTAATGCTCTTTCTAGCCATTACCCCCAAATGTAGTAGTGATTTGATTGCCCTCATAGTGCAAACACTTTATTGTGTGGAAGTAACAGAATAGTTATCCTTCATGTATATTCTCACAGCAATGCACTTTCTTTTTCTCAGTAAATGTTACTTGGCAATGTGACTCCAGTGGCTAGTTACTGAAAAAATTTACAACATGCTCTCCAGAAATCTATAAAAAAGATGAATCTCACTATGAAAAACTTTGGGTCTGCTTTCTTTTGGTTGTCTGCATTTTATATGGTCTATTTTGTACTTTGTGATGTAAAGGATAACTCA